>JAAAKL020007443.1:0-16887 GCA_010016065.2 Carybdea cf. marsupialis auct. non (Linnaeus, 1758) | reverse complement strand
ATGAGTAGTTTATTTTTTCCACTTCTCCTACGAACATGTCCAGTAGGGGCCATTGCTTTTTACGTCTGTTAGAAATCAACACGTGTCCCAACATTTTGACGCGAATTGGAAAGTTCCCGAATTCTATAATCGTCATATCGTCCATTGTGTGAACAAAATTGTGTATCGTATCGTTCCGTTTACCATGGTTTCGTTGCATACCGTTTAAATCGTCATGTACAATTACGAAGAAGTCCTCTCAAAAATTTAATTTTAATCTCCCACCCCTAAATCTGTACTGCTAGCTGCAATGCTAGGAATTTTAAAATTCCGATGTTCTCCCCATTCCAGGGCTAAAATTTATTCAAATTATAAGATTGCAAGTATCCTAAGGCATTGATTCTTGTGAATGCAGCTATGAAGAAGATCATGTAAATCATGCAAGTTCAAGCCAAGGATTTGGACGTCAAAATTCAGGAATTCTGGCTTTGTAGCCAAACATTGTGAATTTTGCAGGAGGATTAGGTCTGGAAAGAACAATTACAGTATTGCTTTTTCGATGTGAAAAAAATTGTGTTTGATTTTATTGTATGAATATGAAAATTCAATCGTTAAACGTTATTTTTTATAGTTAACAGAATCTCTTGCACTAGAATTTTATAGATCAGCCTCTCTGCGCCGTGTGACGTTACCATGAAACGACAGCCCACAACGTTGTCCATGCCACGTTTGAAGCTTATATGGTGAGTAGAGAAATAGCTTATTTTTATCAACAGGGCTGGAAATATTGGATGCTACATTTTTACAATTCGTAGTAGGTATACAGTCTGATTCCAAAGTTTTCTTCTTGTGTGCATCTGGTTAAAGCCACGTCTACTAGATCGATCAAAAAGCTACGGTTGACCATCAGTGACAGCTAAAACTTTTAATAGGCATTGACAGTAACGACGTCAGATTGACTAAAATGCCTGTTTTTGGCGCCATCATGATTCCAAGCGACTGAATAGACTTCCCAATTACTTTGTGAAGGTTATTGTAAAATAGCTCCTCTGAAGAGCCAAAACAAAGAAAAGAAACATTACCAAGGTGTTTGAAAACACTACAAAGGAAAAGAGCGCGATTCTACTGTTTCGAAATGTTCTTGTTGGCTGTTATATCAAAAAACGGCTTATATAAATTCATCACAATACATCAAAAGTTACTTGCTCGTGCCATTTGGGGTGCATTAGTCCAACACTCACTTTATCAGGACATGATATCATTAACCATTCTATGAGTGTGTGAGTAGACGAAAAATATCCGTTTGATGTCCTACTCTACTACACTGAACAGTAAAAGGAGGAGCAAATGTATTTTTTGAAAATTTTTTCCCTAGTAGCTAGTAGCATTTCATCATGGCCTTCCATTTAAAGGAAGTTATGTGAAAGGTTACTTTTCAAGGATACAAAAACTTCCCTATTTCGACCTCACCCGCATTTTACATTATAGCCGTATCTTTCTGTAAAAGTCATTTCATTACCATCTCCCCATTCATGAAAAATTCTCACCCACTGCAACCCTCACAGGAGAAAAGAATACTTGTATACATTTAATACATTTAGGAGAGAAAATTCCATCAGGATCCAGCAATTATTACTTTAAATGCATTATTGTTTTAACCATCTTTAACCACTCTCCTAGGCATCTTTAACCTAGCTTTGTCATGAACAAAAAAGCCTGACTAACTAATTCATACTTCACTTTTCATATTTGCTTTCTTCTTTTTTATATGTGTAAATTTCTCCAGTTGTACTTTACTTTATGTCTATAATTTTGGCTTTAAGTCTCTGAGTTCTTATTTATATGTTCTTATTTGGCTATTTTGACTTGACCTCAATTTTAAGTGACTCCACAGGGAACATGTCTACAGAAAAACCCCGGTTGTCTACTACCCAAATAACACGGCAACTCCGCAGAAAAATTCGCATTTTGGTATCCGCAATGGTTCCCTCATACACACGCACAAACACACAAACACACACACACACGGAAACAAACAAAATTTTATTTCAAGAAATTCCACTGACATGACTACCCTGCTATTACGCATGCGACAATCGCAGCTTCAATTAGGACTTCGGTAACACGACCATCTCCTTGATCCTATAAAGCAGTGAAACTAGTAAGGCAACATAACCAATCAAATACTGAAGGCAAACTTTTGTTGTTAGAAAATTTAGAAAACAAGTTAATCAACGAAATTTCCTACGTGATTTGTACCTCTCAAGCCAGCCCATAACTGATTTGAGGGCTCAGAAACAAAGCTGTTTGCCTTTAATAAAACACACTCGAGTTTTAAATCATTAGTTTGGTGCTTGAGCTATTACTGATTAACAGTAAATTTGGTAAACTTATGCCTTAATTTGTTAAACAGATTTGGTCTGCCGATTTACTTCAGTAGAGTAGAGAACTGTTTTTAAAATCACATCGTTGCAGTTGCCATCCTTATTGCCATTTTAGATACAACCACCAAAGCGCACAACTCGGTGGCAAGATTACGTCTTTGAAAATCATATCTGACGTTGAGGTTTCCGTTTTAATTACAAGGATAACACCTAGTATCCTTCTCCTTCTGTGCGCATGATGCAGAAATAGCACTCTATTGCGATCGATTCTCACGCAAATATTATACTTATTGCGCATGCACTAACTGGTGCCTGGGCTGTTTTACACAAGGTTGACCTGGTACCTGCATCGCATTGCAAAATCACTGAGGCAGAAAAACACATTGTACGGGATGATCTTGTCTCAGCAAGGGTAGTGCGAGCTTATAGCAAAACATGATATCTCGTAGTTAAAGTCTACATAAATGGAGAAAAGTGAGGCATTCGCAAGGTAGGTCAATTAACAAACATTAACTTCGAGACCTATTCTCTTCTATGCAATCAGTGCAAAGATTTATTTGTTATTTCTGCTACAGATTGTGATTTCACTCTTGCCGTCCTGATTTTGTTATGAACAATGTCAGAATTTAGACATACAAAAGTAACACTTTACACTCATTTTTAAAGCTTTCTCAAGTACTCATCTCTCCCGTGAAAACTTAGTTGCACTTTGGTCTTACAAACTCAACCATCAATTTTTTCATTAATCAGGGTCTGTGTTTGCTTTTATTTGATGGAAACAAAATAATAAGTGTCAATGACAAACCATTAAATTGAATATCTGGACACAGAAGCAAATGCAATATCAACTGTGTCCTTTCCTTTCTAAGTACGTCTTTTAGGTACCCCTACATGTACGTCTTAGTAGCAAGGGTACTTTATTTTATTAGGCCAATTAGTAGTGTAAACATGTTAGCTACTATCAATGTTAAAAATATGTGATTGATGAAACAGAAGTGGCACAAGGAGAGTTTTTTTCAGAAAGGACCTATAAAGAGAAAGCCCCTTTTATTGAAAAGGCTAAGAGATCTATACTACTTTTAATAATCATTAACAATTTTGGTGCAATCTAAACTCAAGCTCAGCTCAATGTCAGATTCGACCATTATTCAATTCATTGTAGGATAATGGATACTATAAAATATTATTCCCCTCTCAAGCAGATTTGTATGATATTTTGTTTAACTATTTGGAGTGTCCACAAAGTAGGGGCGCTCGTGCTCTTTGAAAATTATGCCTTGAAAGAAAAACTAGAGAAGACGACATTTTGGAGCAGTCAAGGGATCAAGGGATGCTTTTGAAAGGCCTGGAGAAAAAAACCTTTTCTTCTACGTGCTATTTAAATGCTCTACAGTAAAAGGCTTCTCTGAAATTGTTCTTTACGTCTGGCTTCCATAACGCCGTAAGAAGGACGCAGTATGACTGCGTTTGAAGGTGACCATCAGCGCTATCCGATCTTATGGAAAGAGTCGTATGTCTGGGGAAATTTAAACTCGTACTTTAAACTTTAAATTCTTTTGGCTGTAATGGCCTTCACTACTTAATGGAGCCTCCAAGTCACCGTCCCCACATTGTCCAGAATGATAATATGAATTTGGCCATCGAATAAGAGGGTTCAGTAAAACAATCATGAAACTAAAAAGACCATGCTTTAGACCGTCGCTACCATCGCAAATCAATGAAACACTTAAGTCAGAAGTACTCCTTAAGGATTTAAAAAAAACAAGGCCTTGACAGGAATAAAATACAGAAGATCTTGAATGGCATACGCTGTAGGAGGGACAACGCTGTACTGGCGTAACTAAACTGCGCCCTATCAAAGTTGTACTACAATCAGCATTCCAAGTAAGAATATTTAGTGTTATTCTAGTAACAAATACGTCGTAAGACAATAATACGAATGAAGAGGAAAAAAACGAATATATAATGTCATCATTCGCAAATACAATGTTATGCTTCGATCTCTATTGATCGACAAAGATTGAAATGAATTTAACTTTACCATGGTCATCATCTTCATTTCTGAAGGTCTACGGAAGATCATAGACCTACAGGGAGGGGAAAAGTCAAATTTGTGTGTCATGAGTAACCCCAGTCAATGTATATTAAACAATTGTCTCTACTCTTAATGGTCGTCAGCTACTGTACTTTATTGTTCCCCTATTTCTAAAAAGTAGAGTTTTTAGCGCTTTACTGGCGTAAGTAAACGTGTATGAATCGCAGCAGTCAGGGGCGAGAGATTGTATTTCGATCTCTCACTTCAGATTTTGTACAAACCAAAACTTAACCCAAAAAGCGGAACATTTCTCTTTTCTACCGTTAAGGTAGGCATATAGTCTACTCCCCTATTAAACAGTTAATTTGGCGAGATGGTTCCCATTGGAGAAATTGTCACATTCATCTCAAATGAAATATTAATTTTACAAAAACGTACCCCAGTTCTTCCCAGGTTAGTAAGCAGACTCTGGAAATAAGGGAAACATTTCTCCTATTGGGTATTATAAAGTCCTACCTTAAGTCAAATTTTTACTTTGGTAAAAACTATAGTAGGATTAAATGAACAACTCATTACCACTGGATTTCATGTGAGAACTACCACAAAGTACTATGTAATTATAATCATCACCTCTCCCTTCTCTCCCTTAAAGAGTCACATTTATATTATTATAACATAAGTTACATTTGTTATTTATTCTTCTGTAATGGCAGCAAGGCATTATATTTATTTGTTTATTATTTCATCTCGATTATAATTGGCCTCTTCAACAGTATCCACATTGCATGAGTTATTAAGATAAGACGGACTTGAAGCAGTTGTAAATGAAAACTGTTCACATAAGAAAGAAGAAAAAAAATCAAGGATCCTTGTATTGGGAAAGTTGACCTACTGCACCTAATAAAAAACCTAATGCAATAGATGGTCCATTGACTGACTATATTTGTAGAAAAGCTGTCTCTTTTAGATTACTGATCAAGCTAATTGTACTTTGCTAATATTGCAAATCAAATTGTTTAGCTACCCTTGCATACCGGAAATTGAGCCCACGGTACGCGATGAACAAATCTTATACAAGAGGTAGTCGATTCCCCTAGAGGTACAAATGGCCATCTTAAACTGGTTTTAGTTTAAAAGCAGCGATTTTCAAATTACTGATCCAGGTAAGGTGTTTTACTAAAAGTACACTTCAATACTGTCTTTTCAGGAAAGAAAAAGCATCAACCCTTCCAAACACAAATACGGTCTGCAATGCCTGGCACATCGAACGACTTTAGTGATCATAAAGATCCACTGCTCTCTGTCTTTAACGATCTCGTAGAAAGGCATTTTCTGGTAAATTTACCTTTCTACTAATCTATTCATCCACACTGGAATTTCAATAGGTCGGTCCATGATCTCTTTTGCTCTTTCTTCGATCTTTGCAGTCAAAACCTAAGTTCCTCGTCCCATTCTTTCGTAAAGGGTGGCCTTCTTTCCGTTATTTGCTACACTTCTTCCTTTAAGAAAAAATTTGTACCTATTTCAGCTCTGTTCAACATTCCTTTATTACGTACACTGCCTTCATAATAAAATTTTGCCAGTAATTCGTTACCAGATATTTTTTTGCTGATGATTAGGCTAGCTTTAAGGCTGTAGTGCATGAAAAGCTGTTAAGCAAAATTTCAGGTTACACACTGACGCCATAGTGCCACAGTACCTGATTCAGAACTCAATAAAACAGTAGGGATCAGTAGGGACAGTAGGCTAAGATTAAGAAGCAATGTTGGTGGTACAAACGTAATGCTGATTTGGTGAGTGTAATGAAATCATCCTACCCTCTCGTTGGAGCTATTAAGCATACTGCCAAACTACATTTTTCTTTGTTAGTGCCAGTTCTATCTGAAACTCTTCTGTATCAAAGATGGGTGGCTACTATTCTGAAGACAGCTTGTGCAGAAATTTTACAAAATCATTAGCGAATTTTACCAAGAGAGCAAACGGGTTGATTTAGGCTAATAAAGCACTAATAAAGCACTTAGAAACATCTCTTATGTGAACAGCTTTTACCATTTTTATTTGTAGTGTCTACTGTAGTTGTTCTTTTGATCTACTCTGTTGGGAAAATTGGTTAAAGTTACATATTGAAGGTGCTTCGTCAATTCCAAATGTTTGTTAGCCACCGATTGTAATCTTGACTACGTTTGCTTACACGGAAGGAAGCAGCAAATGCTAAAATTTGGTTGACGTCGATTGTGAACCATCAGAGTGTGCTTCACTTTCCCTTTTTTCCGTCAGGGATTCTTTTGACAAAATATATCATTTAGTCTAGTCCATATAACAAAGGGTTTTACCCAATAATAAGGAATAACTTTGAGCAAATAAAATTGCTTTAGCGACTTTTAAAAGACATTGTACATATAACAATCGCGAAACCAATTTTAAAAGATCTTCCAGTTTCTTCGGGTATTTCTAAGCAAATCATACTTTTACCTTAAGATAAGTGTTATTGTTCTCAATGAAGAGCCAAGAAGAATCGAACCCTCTACCTTCCACTTTTCATACTTCAGCTAAATCACTACATCGAAAGTGTGTGTGATCTACCTAATAACGTAGGAGGCCACTCACAAATCTTCCTCCAACAGAAGTCTAGTTTTTCCCTGTTGAGCTGTATTTTGGGTTGGCAGGAGTCAATCTGCAGAAATTTTCTGAAGGTCTTGGTATTAGTTAGTACCTTCAGATTTGATGGGTAGGTAAATTAAAAAGAAATAAGTGGAGGACCTATATAAACTGCTTTATCTGTGAATTTCCTAGTATTATATTTACAATTCTCGAACGGTGAGCTTTTAAACAAAAAGCAGGAAAACGGAATCAACTGTATAAAACATTTTTACCATAGACTGGGTATGTTTTGCTCATGCAGTCAGGAGATGGCTTGTTGAAATCTTATATGATTATACTTAGTGCAAGATCTCAGGCAATACCTGGATACCAGAAAAGGGTGAAGTACCACAGCAAAGAGTAAAGAACCCTCGCTGATAAAACGAACACTGACAGAGGTTTCGAGTCCTTTTAAGCGTTTTTAACCTATCATAAAATAATTTACAGGGAGAAAGCATTTCATTAGGTTTTCAATGCATCAATCTGAGGCACTATTCAGTGGTGCCAAAAGTTATTTAAGATTAATTAGTTCCTTTATGATAATTAATTTCGTTGTAAAGACACTATTTTAGATGGCTATATTTGCTTGATTTTCGGTCAACTTCTCTTATCATCTGAAAGTGGAGTATAATGGATATTGTATAAAGCATAATATTTCCAGACATTATATTAAAATCTGTTTAACTGGAGTTCGGTACATAAATTTGCATCCATAGAATCTTATGAAACAGGATATTCAATACGTATAATAAGATCAAAGGATGTTTATTATGTTTTTTATTGTTTTCACCAGTCTAATTAGAGCACTAATGTAGATGATAATGCTACTTGTTATACGAGAGAACCTTTTGGAACGACACAGCAATCCGATTATATAAAATATAAAATGCAGTTGAATCCACTAAAATAACTTCGTTTAACTTCACACCCTAGTAAATTCTTGAAAATGTCCATCCCGACACCAATTGTCTTTAACTTTGTGGAGAAACATGGAAAATCTGGCCATTGGAACTGGCGTAGACCCTGTTTACAGGAGTAAGGAACCAAACGGGTTCAGATTCAGATGGATCGCATCCCTTAGGTGGTTTAAACGGGATCAGATGTAGTTTGATCCTAAATTTTATTTACGACTTGAATTATCCAAGTCAACAATCTATTCTATTTATATATATTCTCTGAAACACAAAGTTGAAATGTGGTTATTAGGTGTTGATCACTGATGTGCTGACATTCTTACCAAAACTCATCTCGTAGTGACTTATCTTCATTTGTGAGTGTTGAGCCTAAACGAGATCAAATCCAAATCAGCACATTTCCACAAGCATCCCTGAACTGGTGCGAACAGCAGATTCGAAAAAGTACTAGGAACCTACTTATACTGGTGGGAATCCAAGTAAAATGGATCCGTACAAGAATTATCATGGATCGAGCTTTCGCTTACATTGGCTTAGCAGATGCTTGTTCGGATCTACTATCCATGCCAATTTGGGATCATTTCTGAAAAAGGTCAACTAGTTCTAATAAAAACCCATGACAACGTTTGGAAGGGTTTGACCAGCAAAATGGGTCTTTGTACTCTTAATTTGTTAAGCAATTAAAAATGTTTGCTGCTCATACCTAACAGTCATTTAGGGTCTACAACCCTCTTGGTGGAAAAGACTTGTAAATCGAGTTTTGATTGTTCCTCTCACGCTAGCGTCAAAACTAATTACAGCTCAGTAAAAATACTTACAGATGAAGGTAAACATTTTTGTAGAGACGCAATTATGTTTGAAATATCTCTAAATTTAACGCTATTACATGTTTTTAGAGAAGATAATTTATATTGGGTAGAGTATTTAGCTGCAGCCTTGCCTGAGTAGTTAGGAAAGAGGCTCCGACCCTTGTCTCGCTTTAATGTCATCGAGAGCAATATATGAACTCTCTTACACAAGATATGAGCTCGCATTTAGTAAGATGTAAACGTTGTGGCTCTGATGGTAGCCTCCCTTCCCCCACATAAAAACCATGTGTGTGGTTTCTTCGCAGTGTTTTACCTTTACCCGTATATGCAAATTACGTCATAGTCCTCCTCCCCTCCCTCCCCCCGCCAATTTGGCAACTCACTTCGTCTAAATGGTTTGCTCCTGGCTCTTAAGGTATCTTATGTAGCAGCTTGCAATGTAATTGCAAAAAAGCATAAAGATGCACAATCTTTACGATTGGTTTATAGAGTGTGACAAATTGCGAAGATATTGTGTGCGGTTAGTTTCATTTTCTAAGAATACTAACTCGTAAACATTGTTACAAACAGCATGAATTAGACTCAAGCTTTTATATATACCTCTTGCCATATAACACGCTTGGAGCCTTTTAAACTATAAGTAAGGTACAGGGCGTTATAAAACAACCTGATTAGAGTGACGTGCGTACAACTCAAGACCGTAACATGACTAGTGTCAATGTGAAATGAATAAATCTCAGCGGTAATTGAATGAAATGGTAACCTATTTCTTGAGAAAGTCAATTTTTTCCAAATAGTGATTTAACCATCAAACTTACAAACTCAAAATATGGCAACTCACCCCAACTTCATGTTTAAGGTTCTCTGGCTTTTAGGCAGCAGCGCTAAAGTGAATACAAAGGAAGGCGTGGAGAGGGTGTGCATGGTTCACAGACTTTTACTTTGAAAAATGTGAATTTCAAAGAGCCATTAGTTAAATTTCAGAAGTCATCAAATGTTATTGAGAATTAACAGAAAACGGAAATGATTGCTAATAGTCGAGACAAAGAAAACAAAGCCTGAACTTTCCATGTTCTTGTTATGTGGTGGTAACCCTTTCTAATGAAATGTAAAAAGATAACTGGCTGCAAAATAAAATTATTTACATTATGAACACTTTAGTTTAGAGCTTGTTGTAAAATGTATCCGCTCATTCTATATTTTCTTTTAAAATCAATCCATGTTTTCGATATAAGTCATTGGAGAGGCTGTTGCAGAGGAATACAAACACTGATCTATACAAAACATTGGATCGAGCATCTTCCGTCTTAAAGTGAGGTCATTCGTTGGACGCTAATTCAGTCCCCATCAAACAAAGCTTATAAACAATGTTACATAAGAAGGCGGGACTTCCCGCTCTATTTTAACTAACGGGGACTAGTACTCGTGACTACACTTTTTCACTGTTGGTATCGATGTAAAGCATCATCCTGTCTTTTTAGAGATCAATGGGTGCAAAGGACAGGCACGAGGTAAACTGGATGCGAATAGATAAGGGAGACATGGATAATGAATAAAGCTTAGGAAATTTAAAGCATATGTGACTTTTGAGTAATCGTTTCCTCATCTCTAAATAGTGCCAGAAATTCTTTTCAAAACGTTTCCATTTTCTTCAGAGTTGTTTCTGTTTTACGCTGTTCTTACGATTTTACCAACTCTGCTTAACATGAAGCCGAAGGGTTGTAATGATGTACCAAGACTTTATTGATTAAATATTTCCCATGCTTTTACCTAGGTGAATCAAGACCCATTGTTCCTCCGTAGAAGAACATCCAGTAGGAAACATGCTGTATTTGCAGCTTCTGTCAATCTGTTCTATAGTCGTAGCTGTTCCTCATCATCATGGTAAACAGAGCTCGACCAATCATCGTAGACACAGTCATCACAGTAGAAGCAAAACTCATAAAGCTAAATCAAAGACGAAGCCAGTGAATATTCACTATCATCATAGTATGTAAAAAATATTTAAAACTCCAATTCATTTATCGTCTTATATTGGCATTGTTGAATTGATTAATCCTTTAATCGATTAATCATTTAATCGATTAATCATTTAATCGATTAGTCATTTAATCGATTAATCCCTCGTCTGGCAGATATCTTATTTATATGATAGTTCAGTGAATAATTAGGTAGTTGATTAATCGGTTGAGTTGATAGTTGATTAATTGGTTTCTTAAAAATTGATTAATTGTTAAATTTTTAATAAAATACTGGAAAAATAAAAGGTATATCACCACTGGCATTCTTCTGTAACGAACTCACCATTAAATGTTTTCTCACTCTATTTACTTTCTTGACTGATTGGTGTTCATCTACTTTTGATTGATAGATTAATTTATCACGTTACATTCTATCTAACCATGTTACTTATTCATTAAGCTATTCAGCTTCGATGAAACCTTGAATAAAGATTCATGGACTGTTGCATTGAGGGTATTCATCGGTTCTTAAGAAGGAATCGATAAATTAATGAGTTGAAATATTGACAACTCTTCTCCAACAACTCACTACTTTTAATGCAACTCGCTTGGAAGAGCAATGTTCACGTCAAAAAGAAAGAGTTGTTACTGCAAATTTATTTTGATTGTGAAAACTATATGAATGGTTAAAACTATAATAATATCAAAGAACTACAAGAGTTTAATGTCTGCAGTCTCTCTAGCAGTCTCTTTAGGATTTAGTTCATGTATTCATCCTTATACTAATGCCTAGAATGTTTCTGTTTCAGGTATTTAACTCTAGCAGACAAAAAGAACTTGACTTTTAATTGGGCCTTTTCGGTTAACCATTCAGTTCCACAGACACTGATTGATCAAAACAACACTAATCTAGCACTCAGACCTCTGATAGGCTACCTTTAAAACACAGTTTGGTACAAGTTTCATTGATTTCTTCTCGATCTCAATTTTGACGATTTTGTACTCTGAGGAATGACAGACGGAAAAAGCTTTTTCAGTACTAAAATGTTTTCGTTGTTTTGCGCAGTTTTATTGTTTTGTACTACCAGCAAACTTTTTATCTAACTCTTTACTATTGGTTATATTCTGCTATTCTACCACAAATTCATAACTCATCAATACTGTTATTGCAACAACGATAAAAACAACAATGTATTTTAAAATTTTAATTCCTTTCACAGAACCTGATGATTTAGGTTGTTGGAAAATAAAATCCAACAAAAACGAGTCTGTCTTTGAGGAAGACATGCGCATTAGCTTTGGACATAGGATGCCATTGAAACATAAGGATAAAAAACGCTTGCTTCAATTATGCGCAGAGGAAGCGTCCAGGGAAAAAGTAGATGCCTTTGCGGTAGCGGAAAATGACTGCTGGACAGACATTCACTTACCGCTTACATTTAGGAAATATGGACCAAGTACCGAATGCCATGATGGAGTTGGCGGGAAACACTCGGTTAATGTTTATAGCTTAAAAGGTAAGTCGAGGACTAACAAAACATTTTATAATTAAAAGTATATATTTAGGTAAAGATATTGAATAATTTAAGCTAGCATAAGAGAATCCAAAACGGCTGTACCAAGCTGAGCGCAGTTCAGGATCAAAGAATGATACATAGACTGATATTTAAAATACTAAACATTAGACAAGAAATAAGGCTAAACGGAAAAGTAGCACTAAGTTGTATAAAGTATAGGCGGTGACTTTTATTTCGACCGGTCAAGCCAGGCTTCATCACAGTAAACAAGCCTTTGAGTGAAAAAATAAAATAAAAACGTAGAATGTATGCAATCTGTGCCACTTACTGACCGGCTAAGTACGGACGGATCCGATAGAGATGCAAGGACTCTTCGATTTGAATAATTTAAGCTAGCATAAGAGATATTGAAGATTTTATTACTAGGTTATTGATTCATGTTTCATTTGCTTCCAGTTGATTACCTCGTTGAAGTTTCTTAACATTATAGCAAACATTATGTTAACGGGGGGAAACAAAAGGAACAGTTTAACGACAAAGAGGCTATAAAGGTGTCAATTTGGCACTAAACTCTCTAATTCATCTCCGCGTTAAAAACAAATGTGAAACAGTATGCCTTTGCTCAATAAATAAAACTGTCCTTACCCTACATTGTCTCAACCGTACCTAGGACAAACCTAACGCTAACTAACCTAGCCTAAGAACAACTAACTGGAACTAGCTTGAACTAATAGAAACTGCCTGTGACTAAGCTTAATTAATTTTAATAACACAAGCTAACCTTCACTGACCGAAACTAACTTGAAATAATATAATCTAGCCGAAATAATCTTTACTAACCTAAACTGGCTTTCTCTAATCTTGACTTACCTAACTAAACCTTGACTAACCTAACCTAAACTTCATTAACCTAAGCTAACCTACACTGACCTAAGTGAGCTATAACTGATCTAGGTTAACCTAGACTAACCCAAGCTAAAGCTAGTTAACCAAAGTTAACTCTATGATCAACCACTATTTGAAGTTAGCATTAAACTGCAAAATAACATCAAATCCTATATCTCAGTTTGCTAGAAATGTTTTGACGTTATTTTGGGGTCGATGGCTGGGTGTCGTCGCCAAGGATCTGCGATCCTGTGGAGTGCCTTTATCTCAAGCGGAGCAGCTCGTTGCCGATCGTCAGAACTGGCGAACACTTGTGTTGCAAGTTGTCCTCTACGCACCGCACGGTGCTCGAGGATTAGTGAGTGTGAGTGAGTGGTGTAGTAGTTTACATTTTTGTTAAAAAGTAGTGATAGTATGATTTATTTATTTGATTGTGGTAGTAGAGCATATTTATATGGCATTAAAAATAGATAAAATATAAAAATACTCCTTTATAAATATATAAATGTAAAGGGTAGATCAAATTAGTGCCAGATAATCGCAAGAAGGCGAAATTTCTTTACAAATAACACTATCTCTGTTGATGTTCAGCATTGTTAATCATTGAGTGCACGTGAGGCACGTAAAGACACAATATCATCGCCTACTTTGGTGTTGTATTGTTGGTTAACTATGTCTTATCAACGTACGCAGTTAAACGAAGATGGAAGATAGCTTGAACCTATCAAAATTCAAATATGGATGAAGCCGGTTTGCTTCTTCAAAATTTAAAGCCCAGAGAGGTTTCTGTTGGAAGAATGGATTCAAGGAAAAGCACCTTCCAATATTCAGAGAACGGAACTTCCATATGTCATCTAAGGATGACACATTTGTTAAAAACCCTAAGAAAATGGCTCATAACAGAGAGGATTGATCAATATTATACTCGTCTTAAGACATAATAGCAGAAAGACAGACGTCTGGCTCTTTTTTCCAACTTTGAACAGGTGAACGAAGTTTTTTATATCTTAAAGGGCCAATTAGTGATCTGCCGGTTTTATATTTTTTGTTATTTATCCCATCTTTTTTATTTACACTTTTCAGGAAACATAGATTATGTTCCTACTAACGATTGTGGGAAACTGAATCTGCATAAGAAAAACACAGTAACACGAGTAGAGAATAACTCTAATGGAAGCTATAGAGGAGAAGAGGGAAAAGTTATGGAGCAGAAAAAAGCACAAGATAAAACTGCATTGGGCAGTAAAAAAGACAATTTACTGATCAGTCGGCTATTTCATTCCATCTATGGAAATACAGGAGGGGTAACAACGTTGCAGCACATACAAGAGGCGCCAAATATGCAACAGGAGCAACAGCATACGCAGTACCCAAATGGCGCCCCCCTGGTTCCTGCAACCCCTACTCAAGCACAATCTACTGTTGCTGGAGCTACGATGGCCACCCAACAGCATCAATTATTACATGGCACGCAAGGAGTAGTTACTGGAAATCCAATGGTGCAAGAAACTGTTGCAGGTAAAACATGTTTATCCTTGTATGAAATTTATGGGCACAGATTGCCTGAAATCTGCTTTTGTGGTATGGATGATACTGTTGCTCTGAATCTCCATTTACGACTGGGACTTCACAAATCTATCTTACCAATATTATATCTTTGAGCATTTATCTAAAACAAGAAGGACGCTTTTCAGTAATCAGGTGTCTTGAGCGGATAAAATATATGATAATGTCCCAATATCAGTGATTTGATATTATAAAAGAACAGGGTAATGGCTTTTTTACTGTTAGGCAAAGGAAGGTTACATTTAGAAATAGCATTTTTTTAAAAACGCGATAGCAGTAACCTAAGGAATGTAAAATAACTAATCCATGAGTGTAATTGAATGTCAAAACAAAATGCTGCATTTTTATTTGCATTGCTCATAATAAACAGTCCAAGGAAGCAGTGTTCCATTAGAATACCCCCACACCGAAAAACAAGTGATGTTTCTAGTTACGACCACTGGAGTACAGAACCCTTTCCTTCTCCATGTAGATATAATAGTAGTTGTCCTTTATAAATAATCACACCAGTATTCCAGTATTAAGTTAAATTGAACAATGCAATAGATGCTAAAGAGGTCAATACTCCCTTTTGTGTGCTAAATGATAAGCATACAGCAAGTTACAGTAAGGCAACATCAACTGTCATGTTATAAGCATAAAAGACCGAATACGTTTGATATTCAGTGATACTACCAGTCCATTTTTAGTACGGGAAACAAATATCAGCCAATAAGTCAGGCTCTCATGGTCTTAAAAATTAGGAGTCAGTTTTGGAAACGTTTTGGCTTATCAATATGACTTTATCTCTGAAAAGTATGGGCCTCGTAGTGTCAAACTTCCCTTTCGAAAACGTGACAAAATTGTAGACACCTACAACATAGCTTTCACCCCTCTTGTCAAACATCGTAAGGTTTACTAATTTAGGCATCTTAGACTTAAAAGGTAAGGACTTGCTTTAATTTTACATGACTCATGTTGAAATCGGGAAAACGTAACCCCTTATTTATAAGAGTCTGAATGGAGATTTTAAATTGTGCTAATGTTTTTTTCTGTAAAGTCTAAATCTAAAGAAACTGTCACGTTAATTTGATCACATAGGATTAAAGTCATTTATGATTGAGGATTCTGATTAATGGTAGGGGTGGAAGACCCCTCGCATACTCTTGTCATCTTACCTGATCAAATCCTAAACTTAACATCACGATGATTGCTAAAAAAACACAAAATGAACATTCTTAATTTAGTTTTATACTTTTTTATGAGGGATGTAACTCATATTTACAGAATTTATTTTTATCATTTCGATTAGCAATCACCCACCTACATCACACCAAAGTCAGAGGTGTACCCGCAATTTTGTCCATTCAGATCTACCCCTCCCTCGAAGAAATGCTTTGCTCAGATATGTTTTCTCCACTTCCATTACAGGCTATGAGTTTAACCAAAGCCAAAGAATCCCTTCTTAGAACTCCAAGCGCCACGTGCGCTAATTGAAGTATCAAAGACCTGCAATTAAACCTACAAATTCCTTTATAATTTGGATCTTGGGTTGGCATGTGCAATGAAAAAGGATGTTTCTATCAAGCTTAAGGTTCCACTTGTGATAAAACATAGCAATATTTTCTTTCTTAGAAACCAAGCCAGTTACCCTTCCAAGTGATGGCAACCTATTTACCAATCCCAGTTTTGAAGAACCAGTTGACGATGGAGACCCTCTTACGTCATGGAGTTGTCAGGGAGAGTTAAACGATCCTAGAGGCGGAACTTTAAGTAGAATTAACAATGTGGTTCAGGATGGAAGCTTTGCTGGTTTGTGCAGTGATCGTCTTGCAGAATGGGCTGGACCTGGACAATACATAGGTAAGTAGTTTCTGTAAAGTGTAAAGTTGTATAGTTTTATATTGGTAAAGATTTAAACAGTGCGCCATCTTAGGACGATTACACACTACGGTGTTACCCAGACCTCATCACATGCGTAAAGGCCTCTACTACTCCTACGTCTACTACTACTATGTCTACTACTACTATGTCTACTAATACTACAACTACTATTTGTGAGCAATATTACTACCACCATCATCACAACCACTACTACTTCTACCTCTACTACTACTACTACTACCCCTACTACTACTACTACTACTACTACTGCTACTACTACCCCTACTACTACTACTACTACTACTACTACTACTACTACTACTACTACAGCTAC
>JAAAKL020007442.1:0-16887 GCA_010016065.2 Carybdea cf. marsupialis auct. non (Linnaeus, 1758) | reverse complement strand
ACACTGGTAATGATAATGATGCTGAAGATGATAATGGTGATAATTATGATCATCATGACCATGAAATTGTCTTAACAATTGTAATAAAACATAAAATGATGGTTATCGAAAAGACGATGATGGTGATGATGATGATGATGATGATGATAATGATGATGATGATGATGATGATTATGTTGTTGATGATGATGATGATGATGATGATGATGATGATGATGATGATTATGTTGTTGATGATGTTGATGATGATGATCATACAAGGATAATGATAATGGTAGTGGTGGTGGTGGTTGTGGTGATTATAGTGATGATCGTACTCTAATCAAAAAGGAAATCAAGGGAAAATAAGCGAGTGGTAGGAAAGATAAAGGGAAATCGTTTGAAACTTAAAGGCAACAACATCATACTCCGTACATAGCTATGTAACTGGGATTCTGGATATTAGGGGGTTACTGGCACTCAGATCAAGGGGCAAGAGGGCAACTCCTCCACGCCCAATACAACTACAATTGTAGCCAGTGTTAATTGTTCCATGTGATGCATATGTCAAATGATCTGGAATAGGCGGCTACCCAAAATACCAGTCGTGTAAATTACATTGTGTTTAAAATAGAAGCGTTTGATTTTCAAAAATCTCTGGTCAGAACTCTGTTAATATGTCTTGGTTCCTTACGTTAGGAACCAGCATCAATTAGTAAGGTTTTGTTAGAGAGATTTAAAACTTTGAATGCTCATATCTCGGCGTTGGGAAAGGGCAACACTCTCGAATTTGTCCATTGACACTTTTACTACTAGCGCAACATAAAAATTGAGTATTTTTCCGTAATTCGAATTTTTTCAAAATCGTGAAATTACACTTTCCCTCCCCATAGGTAGTATCGGGAGAAGCAAAATGCCTTACTAGCCTTTATTATGTCACCAAAACACCCTACTTTTTCATCTTTTTGCCTTTGGACACTATGTTGAAGCATACTTACGTAAGCTATGACTGTATCTTAGTCAAAATAGGTTGTTTTTGGTGTCCTTTTCGGTTTAATTTAGTTTTTATGTTGATCGGATATTATTTTGTTTTAAAATTTAAGACTTCAAATA
Organism: Carybdea cf. marsupialis auct. non (Linnaeus, 1758); assembly: GCA_010016065.2. NCBI lineage: Eukaryota > Metazoa > Cnidaria > Cubozoa > Carybdeida > Carybdeidae > Carybdea > Carybdea cf. marsupialis auct. non (Linnaeus, 1758). Next base: position 15,795 of record JAAAKL020007442.1, on the reverse strand, counting down.
CTGACCTCCTTTCGCTTTTAATACAGTCAACATGTCTTTTCATAAGAACAATTTTCTGACAACAAGGGACACGATTATGCCTAAAAATTAAAAACGACTAAGGAACAAACTAAGGCTTCCTTCTAGCAAGGCCTTATTAAAATGAAAATTAGAAAATATCCAAATGCCTGAATCTTAACGGCTACTTTATTGGCACTCCTTCCTCAAGTTGGTATTACATGTCAGCGCTTATCTGTGGTGAAGGTCAAAACATCTTATCAATGAACATAATATGTACTATTTCCCTCTTTTCCCTTTCAATTTGTATCTACAAAATTTTGCCCGTTTAAGAATATGAAGATAAAGACTGTTAAGAACTTTTCAGCCTGGAAACGGGGAAAAAATATAGAAAAAGTCAGCCTCACTCCAAATTTACTGACTTTGAAGAGTGAATGAGTAGCGGGTGAGGAATTCTGCAGCTCTGGTAGAAGACATTTTCGTAATAATGGAAGAGGCAGAGGAAATGCGCTGTAGAAAGAAACATCAAGGCAATTATGTCTACTGACAAGGGAGCTAGGCTTAAGTTTTAAATTTGAGCACCAAGTAGGCATGAATATGTTGGTAGGGTAATCTGTGGCAGTGTTACTGTAGCAGAGTGGCTTAGGTAAACGATGGTATTAACAATAAGTAGTAATCAGAAAAAAACAGAATACCACCTGAGGTAGTATCTGCCAAATGAAACTTAATATGCAGTGATTTGCAAAGTTTTTCTAAAGACTAACAAATCAAAATAAAGAAGCAGCGAGACACTCTTTTATTCAGTCTTCAACCAGTCACTGGCACTCTGAGTTCAAGCACTAGGGTGACCAGATGTACCGTATATTCATAGAAGTCCCCATAATTTTAAGCATTTTGGGGTCTTATTTCATTCAAAAGAGTAAAGCATTTGTTCCCTTTTCCCGTCATCAAACGTGTTTCTTTAAATTCCTGTCATCAGTTCGTAATATATCCTCCTTGATCATTACCAGCAATCGAACCAGTTTTAAGTTAAAGAAAAAATCAAGTCGGACACCAAAAAAATATGCTGAGTTCTCCCACGATGCTGCTGTCAATGAAGACTTTGAGTCAAATTGTTCAAGTTTTTTTCAAAAATTTTTAAAAAGACAAACAACTGTTCTGTCAACCTCATCTAGTGAAAAGTGTAATGAAAAGATGTAGGTCTGCAAGATTGTTTAAGCAAGAGTTTTTTTATACCGCTCTGGCTTTCATTCACTATGGATTTGCAAAATGCAATATAATAGAGTGAATGATCAAAACATAGCTAGAAATTGAAGCCAGTTTATAAAGTATTCCTCTGATGTGCATCATAATCAGATATGTATTAATTGTACTGATGTGGCTCATAATTTTGTTTTCGATTTTGAATGATTTCATCAGCCTATCAAGAACTAAATACTCCATGGTTCTCTTTGTACGAGTCGCTTCGTCTTGGAGTCTAAAGATATTTGCGGTCCTAAGAAGATCTGTTGACATAATTTACTGCAAGTAATACCAGTTGGGTGTAATAATCTTGGAGGTTTGGAGAGCTCTTTTTGTTGAAACAGAGTTACTTCTTTACTCAATTGACGCAGTTGCCATTAAAGGATCAGAACGCGACGCCATTTACAAGCCGTAGACTGCCAAATGACCTGCCAACTGCTTCGACAGATTTCCCACACTCATCACTGATTTCATGCAAGGATTTGTTTTCACCTCTAGAATATAATAAATGACTTTGCTCCTAATATTTCTGTATGGTTACATGAGGCTCAGTCCTTCCCCAAACCTAATAAAGCGGCGGGTTGGTAGACCCAGGAAATTGTTCAGACGAATCTCTAAATCGCCTTCTTCAATTAGTTGGCGCCCAAATCCACGGGAGTCCAAAAAGACCTCAGCCACGAAGTTTCGGTTTGTATAGATGTTTTAACAGTATCAGAAAGCTATCGGTAGGAGAAAAATCCGTGTAAAACCATAGGACGATGACCAGCTGAGGAGGTTAGACTTGAGGCGTCGACATTGAAATGAACTCAGGGCCACCCACTGATGGTGGTAGGAGAGATTAAGCGCAAGAGTCAAGAATCATCGTTTACTGATAACAGTACAATGGCTGACTTACTCGAGGTTTGGTCATAAAAAAAGTAAGACGTTTAAAGCCATCTTAACACATTCTATCAGATGTAACAGTCACGATTTGCTTTCACACCTTGGATCACGGATGTTTAAATATGCTGCTTCACGCATGGCTACATGTAAAGTACGCTGACTTAAGTTAAGTGCCGTGGACAGAACCTACGCGCAGGATAGAAAAACATCGTCTGAATTAGGCAACCTCTCGTTTTATCACCTTTTCAAAGATACACATCGGTATAAATCATACAGCATCTGTCGTTACTTTTCGTGTAACACAACACAGTCTTACTGTAAGCCGAGATAAGACCAGAGTAAGTGAAGACAGACACAACATTGGAGAGGGTGTGTCAAGGGCAGTCTGTCTGCACTATTTTCTGTCTACGATATCAAACACTTTCCTTTTATGGATATATCTCCCTAGAGACATTGATTCTTTTGTTTAAAAGACCAATTCCTACGGTAATCCTAGATGGAACTAGTGTACGTTTGGGGTTGAGACAGCAAAGAATAATCAGGGGTAGTTCCTTTCCCCCACTTTCTGTTTACAATTTTAGATGTTTTTCATATACGTTTTCTATGCAAGTCCAACCTTCTATGTTCAAACAACAGATTTGCAAACTGTAGATTTAAATAGACTTAGTGCTGCATTAAGGTTGCAAAGTTAAATAACTGCGATTTTGTTTTCAAAGAGAACAATGATACGTTTCATGATCTCCAAGTCTTCAAGATCACGTGATGAAAGTGATGAAAGTTTGAGAACTTAATGAGACTATGGATTGATGTTAAGTGCTCTAAATTTAAAATAAGAATGGTGTTGAAAGGTAGGCAAAAAATCGAGGGGTTGCAAGGTGACTATTAGACCTAAGTACAGGGCCCTATGTAAACCTGCATTTCTCAACTGCCTATCCGTGAACTGGCACCGGTCCACGAGAAAAGATCTTTATTTTACACAACCAATACTAATGCCTATTTTCTGTTAAAATAAATTTATCAGTACGAGTAATAAACGGGAAATAAAAATAAACTGAAAATAAGCTGCTAATAAAGAAAACACAGTCAGTTAATGCATAAGTAGCGTTGTAATAATCTTGAATCGAAATAATCTTGAATCGTAATAATCTTGAATCGTAATAGTCTTAAATCCTAATAATCTTGAATCGTAATGATCTTGAATCGTAATAATATTGAATCGTAATGATCTCGAATCGTAATAATCTTGAATCGTAATGATCTCGAATCGTAATAATCTTGAATCGTACTGATCTTGAATCGTAATAATCTTGAATCGTAATGATACATTTCGAACCATTGAAAGGTAATAAAATGTTATTAAGTATGTAGTTTTTATCGAGGCAGAAGAGGATATCGCACTAACTTCAAATTGAATTGAGTAACTTTTGAATTCTTTGAGAACCTGCTTTTCGTAATTTCGACCCACCGGAGTAACGCTGCTGTTTAACTGTCATAAAAACAGACGAGGAAAAAAATGTGTGATTTAGGAATCACATCTGCTAGATTTTATAGAGTTATCGTTATTGAGGTTTTCAGCGATCCGCAATCTTGAGTAAAACATTCTAAAATTTATTCTGTAAACCATTTTAGTTTGAGTTACTGGATTTGTACACTTCGCACATCAATGAATTTGACATAAAAATGTTAGTGCGATGGACTTTGATACACTCTTAACTCAAATGCCGACTACAAATCTTTAGGGAGGGCGTTGGCTTTCCCGTTTTTAAGTTCCCATGCTGATGGTATACAAAGGTATAGATATCTAGATATTGCAGGATCATAGATATATTGTGTCAAATATGATGATTATGTGACATTAAGCAGTTGTTGATTGCAGACGGAAGCTTTAACTATTAAAGCTCTCTATATATGCGTTCTGAGATGTTTGTCTTTAGGGAAAATTCCCTTTCTTATACGGTGGCATTACGTCTGTGGCAATTACATACGATGGTAATTGCGCTTTGCTGAAGCCATTTTTCTCCACGACCCAATAGAGACAGAAAAGATCATGCTTGTTATAGCGCATGAAATGAAGTCCCGAACAATCTCCTAACCAGAATGCACGTGCAATTCTAATACAATGCACGCTCTATGCGCTTTTTGCAATAAGAAAATTGTGATCTGAATTTTATCTACTCGTGTTTTAACCCATAGTAATAATCCAGAAAAATATGAATGCCCGTTTGTCATATTCAGTGCAGTAACCACCAAATATTTATTGCGGGGGAGGCTAAAACAATAATAACAATAAAATTATTTTATCCAACATAATTTTAACATTCCAAAGAATTAGCCAGGAAAAACTCTTTTAAAATTGTCAATCATCTTGGGAATTATTGGAGGGGTTATAGTACCCCAGTCCCCCCAGTGGTTACGGAACTGTTATTGGACTGTTGCTGATTTTCGAATGCGACGTCCTGTCAGATAATGTGCCTTCTTAGCGTTTGGACATCACTTATGCTCTATTCGTGAGCTTATTTATTTAGCTGTTATGGTGGGTAAATGCTTCCTTGGTGGTCTAACACTGTTCCGGCGCCGTGTTGCCTCCAGACTGATTTACACGCTATATTTTGTCGGACCTATTAACAGTTTGCTGACGTTAAGTGTATTGCTCAGACCCACTATTTTATTTTCGTTTATCTGAACATAAATCTGCCCAGCAACAGAAAACGTGTAACATAGCAACAGAGAGAGTACCCGATTTTTCAACTCCTAGCAATATCTCCCAACTTTGAACTTTGCCATCTACAAATGGTGCTGCAAGAACACAGCAGAAACTCCATAATAGAGACTCGATTGCTGATGACCTAATGGTACAAATATTCATGTTTGTTGAAGAAAATCCAGGAAGGATTAGCAGGAGAAGAGTAGAACCAATTCAGCTAGCAGATAAAGGTTTTTATAAATGATACAAAATCCAAGACATGCGATTTATGCTCCCAAATCGTCGAGCGTGTGATGGAACTTAATGAAATGTACGACTATTCTCATGTTAAGCAAGGGGTTGTATGGGCCCTGAATCGGCCCGACAATTTGTAACCTGTACCTCAGTCTATACCTTTCTCGTGTCTATACTCTGACCTTTACTATGGAGCACAACTATTACTATTGTAAGCCTACATGGTGGTTTCCCTCTGCCAAGGGCAGTAGTAACAAATCATCTAAAATTACCTGGTCAAAGACAAAGTGAAGCAATACGTACATGGTCAAGCACTGAAGGTATATACCAAAGGCACACGTGTTCCCACCTGTGGCTTAGTTTGAACGTCAATCTGTGATCTGAAAAGGCATCTGAAGATACACAAGAATACGAGTGTTATCTTCATAGAAGGAATCATTTGAATGTCACCTCTTCTCACAGTCTCTCGAGGTACAAGCAATATGAAAGATAATTTTACTTTGCTATATAATAGCGTCTTACACCAACCCTTACTTGATTTCCCTAGTGTACTACCACCACCCCTCCTATGTCTGTAGGGTCCATACGCGGTGCTGTCACCGGTCACCTCAAAATAATGTGGTGCTGACTTCAAACAGTCCCAAATTTGTTGCTACTTGAGCTCGACAGCAGTGATCTTCCCCTACTCAGTCCAAGAGTGCAACCTAGGCCTATTTCAACATTTGCAATAGAAACACGAAGTGGCTATAAAGCAATGAACCTGGCTCACACACAACAAAAGGTCACATAAATATGTTTTTAGGCCTAGAAAATTCCATATCTGTTTGTCTACTTGCGTTGCTAACAAACAAGATCTTATACAGCTGCAATTGTGCCTTTTGGTAATAGATTTGTTTTCAGAATGTTGAAAGTGTTTCGCTTATCTATTTATCACTACTTGTTATCGTCAACAGTGGAAAAAAGCTCAGTTTTAAAGAAACAGGGATTTAAAATGTACTAAGAAGCGCCATGGGTAACAAAATATAAACTTTGCAATTCAAATTTGTAAAGATGTGTAATTTCAGGCTCTTCAAAGGAAGACAGGCCCGTGGGCAGGGTCCTCCAGCTTTTCGATCACATACATCAATACCAGAGATTATCCTCCTTTGTGCATTAAATTTATTGACCATTCACTTACAGGTGACAAATATTGGAATGCATTATAAGGTCAGCAATGTGTTGTCTTTGAATAAAAATTATCATTGCAGTTCGTTACCCACTACATAGTCCCCCCCCCCCTCTCCATCTCAAACTAGGTTGGAAGAGCTACAGAGATATTTGTAAACATAAGAGGAAAGTATAGGCAGTTATCTACAACAACATCAGTTCAACACTGTCAACCGTCATTCCTTTTAGTTGAAAGTTGTCACAAGAACAAAATAAAAACATACGAGCCGAAACTGCATTAAAAAATATAAGAAAGCGAGCCTTAGTCAAAATGATCTGTTTCCTTCTCCCAAAAAGTAACAAAGGCTTAATTTCATGACTATCTGAAATCTATGAATGCTTACAGTCTTGACCATACACTTTGCACCATGTTTAAAGTCATGGTAAAGAAAAGAATTTTGGGCATGGTGTCCCAAGGTATATTGCGTTTACCGACTCCACAAGACGTATAATATGCAACTAGAAAAGGACAAAAGTAGGAAAGAAAAACAATAACATTCAGTTTCAACACCACTTAATACATCGTAATTGGACTGAGGTCCAAATCAATTGAGAGAAAAGGAAATGGAAGACAGCTGCTACCATATCATTTCTTTATGTAAAAGAGTTGAATTGGTATACAGAAATATAGGTTTTTGTGTGTGGTTAGTACAAAGCCATAAGTCCATTCTACTACTTTCTCGACTTTGGAGTTGATTAAATTCTCTTTTGACTATTGATTGACTTACTTTACTGCCTTACCTTAAGTTAAAAAGTTGTCATTGACAATCGGCAAAAGGCAAATGTAAGTCTTCGGGAACATCTTGGTCCTTGATACATGATTGAAAGGAATCATGAGAAGCTGAGAAAAGCCCAAGAGGCTGTTGCTTGGGCTCCTAAAGCCCCCAAGGATGTTGGGCGGATTTTACAATGAGGGTACAACTAATTATTGGTGTTACGATTCCTTACGATGGTGGGTTAGTCACCCTTTTTACTCCCCGAAACATGCATATTCCCCCAATTTTATTTCATATTCTTGCAGTACTCATCGAGATCTATCTATTGATATATATATATATATATATTATATATGTACACTTATTGGTACCCTCATTGTAAAATCCGCCGGATGTTGACAGTTTCCATTCTAGAACATGTGCTTACCAAATATGAGGCTAACGAATCTAGTAGAATCAGAGGACGCCCTCTCCTTGCATCAGATACGATGTCTGCTGCTCCTATTTTTGGTAAGTTAGACGCATATACGGCATATCATTTTGTTTTCTTTTCTCGCATGATTATGGGCAAAGTATCGCAACGAAGTGAGGTGATGATATTATGCATTAAGCCAGCCCTAATTTCTTTGGTGGGGGAAGAGAAAATTTACATCTATGTGAGGAACTTCGAATTTGAACTACCTACTACAACGAAAACATGTGCATTTAGACATTTACCTGCAGGCTAAAAGGGAGAAAATGTTCAGCAATGGCCTCCCATGTCCTCTTGGTTTCGTACTTGATGAACACTCCGTAAGATGGCTGTATACAAGTTTTAAAAGTTTTAGAGGACAAAGTTTCTCTTATGAAACTTTTGGAAGTTGTGATTAAATAACTAAACTGTGGCTGGAATTCGACTAGTGATGACTGCGAAGGTCTATTTCAGAGAAATGTTAATTTGAAATTTTCGTATAGAGATTTACCGGAGTTTTACCTTATTTCTTAAAGATACTTTCCATTATATTAATAAGGATATTCATTTGAAATTTGATCTACTACCATTCGATAGTGAAGGCAATACATTTAGTGTTGCTTTGAAATTGACCTAGATGTATAAGATATACACTTCAACGTCCGCAACGGCCCCCGGCCACAGGAATGGTAATAATCCCGTGAATACTTGGGTATGAGCAGTGGTAGATCTGTTAATTAATGTATTAGCTCTAGAAAAATCTATCTACGTCTTGAATGAGAGGCTATAATTTTTTAGTACAACTGGAAGTTGACAAGAAGTTAAATACCATCTAACAAACCAGTTTTGGAATATCGTTGACTATCAAACCTTAAAATAAGCCAATTTTGTACGTTTAAAAGATGATAAACAAATAACTGAATCCAACGAGATGTTCTGAATGACATTTATATAATCTGCGGTAGAAACAGAATACTCTACTGTAAAGGTTTTTTCATTGGGTATTCCTAATTAAATTAGTAAGTATGTATGTATAAGCATGTATGAATAAGCATGAATGAAAAAGCATGTTTGAATAAGCACGTATAAAAAACGATCGATCGAGGTGCTGATTAGCGGGCCTATAACTAATATGCTGACTTTGAACATTTATGTTAATGATTTTATTTGGACAATTTGAAGAAGTAATTCTGCGTTATATTTCGTTTTATTGTATGACATGCTTTCCATCTGTTTGACGGACTCGTGAAGAGACTTTATTTTGTACCTCGTTTCCCATTTGATCGTCCAGAGCCTCGTCTCTCGTATAAAAGGACTGACCATATATAGCTAAGCATTGCCTGATTCTCGACACCAGAGAGAAAAGTAAACCTGTAACCAAAGTTATTAAATGTTGGTTTCATAAACGGTGTTATACTTGACTGTGCTATTGTGCCGGGTAAACCCAAAGCTGACCGACTTGACTTGACCAAAGTAGACTTACTTATTACAAAAATCCGGACTTGAGGAGATGTTATTAGAGAAATGAGAAAAGATTGGTGATGCCCCGCTGGTTGACAGACAATGGAATAACCTACCCTAAAACCTCTAGACGCCAGTGATGACCGTAGGTCTCATCACCATGGATGTAAAGATAAGTAATTCTTGTCGCACTTACTTTCTAACCACCGTCACCCTTCATAGACCAATGTCAAACATAAAATCTAACTCGACATGCATACAGTAATATTGTTAATGCGGCTATTGCGCAAGCGCTGCAGCGTATATTTAAAGGAGTGGGGAGCAAAAAGGTGGATCTATAATAAAACATCAGGGGTAGAAAAAGCAGTTTATTCGTTTGAAAGTAATAAAAAGTTCATTATGACATTATGCAAATAGTAAACCAAATGAAAGGAAAATGGGCAGGACATGTTGCCAGGATGGAAGATAACAGGTGGGCGAAGACGACTACTGAATGGATATCCAGTGGAAGACAAGGTAAGACTCAAGAAAAGATGGAAATAGGTTAAGTGTGGCTTGAACTGGATGAGAAGAGCCCAGGACAGAAAATCAGGGAGAACCTTGTCATGGCTAACTGCCTGCAGTGACACGAAAAGCTGCTGCTGCTGCTGCTGCTGCTGATGATGATGATGATGATGATGATGATGATGATGATGATAATGATGATGATGATAACAATAATGTTGATGATGATGATGAAAAATTTCATCGCTGTAATATTTTATCAGTGGGTTCAATGCAGTGCAATCCAGCCCCCATTTTTCACCGCAATAGCAAGAGTTTATTTGAAGGAGGGGGCAAAAAGAGGGAGGTGGTAGTAAAACTTCTTAAGCCACAAATCGTCTCTTCTCATAAGACTTTGGAACTTTCAATAGACTTTGGACAGGCTAAAGAGCCTGAATGTCATTGTTTTCATTGTTAAGTCACATGCTGCAAAGAGTCTGGTCTTCAAAAGTGTGCAGAGCTGTATGTTGATGATCTCTTGTGGAGAATTAGGAACTAACGTAGTGACTATGGAAACAGGGTACATTATCGCCTGTTATCTAGTTCAGTTTGTAGAGGACATGCCTCGAATACTGGAATCACGTAATTAACTCCAGCTGGGGACATATTTCGTTCACTTAGTATCTTTTATAACTTATCATTTCAAATCGTCTCTTCTTAATAAAGATAAGAGTGTTTCCATTTATACTATGAGTTTGTAAACCTTGACAGCTGAATCGTTTGAATCTAAATTACTTAAGAGATCTTGTTATTCAACAAGAGAACCAATACAAATGATTAGATAAAAAATGCCTGACAAAGGATAAGGACGAAACGGTATGATCTTAGGCCCATAACATATACTGGATAAAGAGAAACTAGAATTCATAATCTCGACATATGAGAGCTTGTGAATCACTTCCAGAGTAGAGCTACTTAGCCTCGAAGACAACTCAAGCATCGAAGACAACTCAAACTTCAAAGACAACTCGATCATCGAAGACAACTCGAGCTTCAAAGACAACTCGAGCCTCGAAGACAACTCAAGCTTCAAAGACAACTCGATCATCGAAGACAACTCAAGCTTCAAAGACAACACGAGCCTCGAAGACAACTCAAGCTTCAAAGACAACTCGATCATCGAAGACAACTCAAACTTCAAAGACAACTCGATCATCGAAGACAACTCAAACTTCAAAGACAACTCGAGCATCGAAGACAACTCAAGCTTCAAAGACAACTCGATCATCGAAGACAACTCAAGCTTCAAAGACAACTCGAGCATCGAAGACAACTCAAACTTCAAAGACAACTCGAGCATCGAAGACAACTCAAGCTTCAAAGACAACTCGAGCCTCGAAGACAACTCAAGCTTCAAAGACAACTCGATCATCGAAGACAACTCAAACTTCAAAGACAACTCGAGCCTCGAAAACAGTTCCAGCATCGAAAACAACTCGACTCGTTTCACTCCGAATGACACTTGACTGCAGTGTATCTTGAGTAAGACAATTGACAGTCTCTGATTACGTTCTTGTAGTTTTGGATTAAGCTGTTAATTGATCGACCTTAAAGGCCGTTTAACATCTGTTTCCTTTGCTGCTGTTTTTCCATACGCAACACATATTCTTCTTCATTGACTTTAAATTTTAAACTGTATTTTATTTTTGTAGTCTTTAGAATATTTATTCATTGGAGTCAAATAGGAGACACTATTCTAAAGACCTCGATCGACCCTTGGTAACTCTCCATCTTAAAAAATCATGGTTTTTTTCCGAGCCTAGATTTAGCTCACCTTTTTCTATGATACCGTGCCATTTACTCTAACAGATAAGATATGTCGCAACATCGAAGCAGCCAAGTTGTGTTCCTGTAGCGGAGACGTCTTACATTAACCCATTAAAAAATAACAATGGATCTTGCAAGGGTTCGAATGGTAAAGGGAAAGCTAATGACAAGGATATTAAAACAATTGATTTATTTTTCCTTCGTAACTTAATAAAAAAGTGCTATTTACGTTCCCTCCCTCGTTGGCCCGAGAAGTACGAGACGGTGCAAGCGGGTGGCGCTGTTTCCCCCAATTCCTGGAAAGTAAAATCTCAGGCATAAACAATCCAATACATTAGAGCAAAAATGGTTAATAAATGTTCAAAGTCCTTTTGTTCCGGATTTGTTCGCCAAAGAACACGAAAATGAAACTTCAGATTTGCCCCCAAGTATTTCTGGTCTAAATTCTGGCAGAGAAAGTGTTGCCCCGTAAATAGAAATGGACCATGCTGTTATGTTAGTTGCTAAATAGTAGAGAAGGCCACGAGAACAACGGATAACTTTCCTAAAAAATATCGGAAAAAGCCACTGAATTCTTGCACGAGCGTGCAAAGGGAGAAGAACCATGTTTCACCAAACAATGCGTTAGTGATGGCAATATTACGGAGAGATCAATGCATGTGAGGGCAATCTCAAGATATACAGTATATAGAACAAAAAATGTTATGCTTTCTCTTTTTCAACGTGACGTCTATTAGGGCTTGCAAATAAAGTACACCGAGTTCAGCAAATGATTAAGATAGATCTTCACCCCTAGTTAAACAACATCTTAAAGGGTCAGGTTTCTAAATTATCATTTCTGAAGGCTTTCCTCGAGTACTCACCCTATTTGCCCCTTCCTAGTATTTCGAGTGTTTTCAGGCAAAGTTTTCAAATCTCTCGTTTAGAATTTATTTTTTAAGAGTTGACACCATTAACAGTACCAAATGCCTTAGTTACGTACATGAGTACTTTAAATCTACAGTCACTGCGCAACATACTGTCAATATGCTTCTTCTGCTATTTTGTTGCAAAGAAAACCATATCTATCCTACCTTTAATTGAGCAGATACCACATTGCACTTGAAAGGTCACTGTAGGCCACACTTGTGTCAGCATACATATAATACATAAATAGCTGCAGGCTCAAATACGAAGATTAGACTGCATATATCTGTACCGGAAGGCATAAGGACGGAGGCACAGCACCTTCATTGCACTCAATCTTGGCTGTTTTAAATATTTTTGTTTTAAGGGAAATTTGTCATCAATGTGACTATATAGGACAGTGAGCAATAAGAAATCAGTAGCCGCAATGGTTTGTCAGACAATACATAGACTATGTTAAGATTTACTATGCTTAAGCTTTAACCATTGTTCTAAACAATGTTAGATTGCAATTAACCCAAGCCGATCCAAAATACATTGCTACCCGGTATCTCATCTGAAATAATAAAATATCAGAATAGGACGCCACCCTTTCCAAGCCAACTGTCCCGCATAATTTTGATCAACCCATTTTATCAAGGTGCACTAAGTGTTTACTCCCCCCCCCCCCCGCAAATTAAAGTCAATCGAAATATGCAAAAGTACACGCAGAGTGAGCTGTCCCATTGCCCCCAATCAATACAATCATGGTAGTTTCTTCTTCTCAAAACCTGCACCCTAAAGGGGCAAACTTAGTCCCGTGTGTATCTTCTGGCGCATTGCTAGTGCGATAACCACGGATTACGCATGTTTTACAGTTATTATATACAAATAAGAAAGCGGATTTGCTTTCGCGTGGGGAGGGAAGTAAAACGACAACGGCTGTACCCAAGAAAATAGAACCTCTTCGTTTCAGTACTCGCGCAACAGATGACCTCCATAAAGATGAAAACTGTTTTATCACAGTATTCATGACGTTCACTACCATTAGTATCAAGAGGGAATCTGCAAGAAGGTGGCCATCTGGCGTCTTCTTTTCCCTGTAACCACTCCTTTGCTACCATTTTTGCAGTAACTACACCTTTTGTAGCGGGATACTGGTACTTTTCTGATACAGATATTTGCAGTTATAGTGAGGAGCTAGACAGCTGCAGCCAAACCAAAGCTGGGCAAAACACAATATTAAAGGTGATCAAAATATTTTCAGACACCTGGGAAATGTTAAAACGATAGAAATAAAACTTCTTTGCTTACAGATATATAATAGGAAAGGAATAATTTCATTAGGACATGGGATTGATCAAGTGATGATAGTAATGTTCTTGGTGATGCTCTTAGAATGCTCTTGGTAATACTCTTGGTACTGTTCTTGGTGATGTTCTTGGTGATGCTCTTGGTGATGCTCTTGGTGATGCTCTTGGTGATGCCTTTGGTGATGCTCTTATTATGTTCTTGGTGATATTTTTGTGATGCTCATGGTGATGTTCTTTGTAATGCTCTTGTTGATGTTCTTGGTGATGCTCTTGGTGATGCTCTTGGTGATGTTCTTGGTGATGCTCTTAGTAATGTTCTTGGTGATCCTCTTAGTGATGCCTTTGGTGATGCTCTTATTATGTTCTTGGTGATATTTTTGTGATGCTCATAGTGATGCTCTTAGTTCAGTCCTTTTCATGTTCTTTGTGGTACTCTTAACTGTGGCAATAATCGATTAAAGTTGGTTACTCCATTTTTAGCAAGAACTTTGGAAATCTCTGCCTAATTGTCTAATTTCTTGTAATGAATGAGAGATGTGAAAATTCATATGTGGACAAGAAGATTCAATTTTCTCCACAGTACACCTTTTACATGTTCATGATTAGCCTCAAATAGGGAAGGTTGTAACTTTGAAATAAACCATAAGATCAATTTTTGACAGAAGAAAAGGATGTTGAATAACGATTTTCTCATATAAACATGATTTCGAACAAAATTACGATGTCACCTGCTTGATCTAAAACTTGACCAATTAATGAGAAGTGCAATGACTAACGTAACAGTAACTTAAATTATCTGGCAAATTCAACAACGTTGTCAAAAAATTAATTATTTTAACTTCTTGAAAAAGGTGAAATGTTTATTGTGTAGTTGTTTGTATTTTCTGTATAAATTTTTCTCAGTACTTCTTCATAATTGTCATCAATAATAATGATAAAACGTAGGTTACCAGTTATAGGCCAGTCAAATTTAGCCATATAAAAGTGGTTCATCAAATGTCAGCGAAAATCCATCCATCTGCACAGCATTTCATTGAGACATGTTTGCTGCCTTTACAATATTCAAATAAGTGATAGAGCTCCGTGAAATGATTCAAAAACGTAACTATGAGTGGAGCATGTGAAACGCTAAGCATGATTTAGAAAAATAGGCATGTTGTGAAAACTTAGATTTGTTGCGTTCAGTTATTTATGGTGTGTGAAGTTACGTATGTTGTGTAGCTTTAGGCATACTTTGTAATGTTTGGCATGCTGTGTAAATATGTGGTGTAAATTAAAGTAACAAGTTTGGTGTCTTGAATAAAGTTAAACATGATGAAAGTTTCGGTATAATATTCGAAGCTAGGTATGTTGTGTAAAGTTTGGTTTGCTGTGTAAAGTTAGGTATGTTGTGTAAAAATAGGTATGCTTTGTTACGTTAGGCATATTGTGTAATGTTTGGCATGCTGTGTAAATATATTGTGTAAAACTAGGTATAAATTTAGATGTGTTGTGTAAAGCTAGGCGTTCTGTGTAAAACTTTCAGTATTGTATATGAAGCTAGGTTTGTTCTGTAACGTTTGGTATACTTCGTAAAGTTATGTCTGTTGTGTAAAAATAGGTATGATGTATGAAGTTAGGAATGCTGTGTAATGTTTGGTATACTGTATAAGGTTAGGCATGCTGTGTAATGTTTGTATACTGTGTAAAGTGAGGCATGCTGTGTAAAAGTAGGCATGTTGTGTAAAGTTAGGCATGTTTAAATCACTCAACTCTCTACTTCAAATGTACTCTTTATGTTACAAACCTGTCTTCTCTCTTTAATAAGACACTTCACTATTGCGGTTATCGAATGCCCTTTTGCCAATAAAGTGTCTTCGGCGCAAACTGTTCATCCGACACTGTTTTCACTTGATAAGGGAATGGTAACCTTGTAACTTACCCTTTTTGAAAAGGGTCATATACTGGTGTTTTTCCTCTTTTGTCAAAATCAGTTATTTCTTTATAAATCAAAAATTCTTATCATTAAAATTTAAATCAGTGATTTAGTTAAAGACGTCATTTAATTTAAATCATCTGATTTAAATAGTACTAAGCCTGGGGTATTTTACATACAAACGTTCAAATTTTCTGGATCTGATTGTGATTGTAGGTTTCTAAAAATAATCCCAGCAATTGCATTCTGATGAGCTTTTGAAAGGTATTTAATCTGTTTAGTTAAATGGTATTTTTCACAGGAACATGAAGGACTTGAGTAGAACCATCAATAGGTGAGTCAGTGGCACATCGAAGTATAATTTTCAAGCCTCTCTCTTTTAATAAGCAGAGCATAACTAAGTTTCAAACAAACTCCATGCATCTGAGTGTATTGTAAGTTTTTAAAGTATGCAATGGTAGATACAAAAATTGTCTATA
>JAAAKL020007441.1:0-16887 GCA_010016065.2 Carybdea cf. marsupialis auct. non (Linnaeus, 1758) | reverse complement strand
CAAAGTGTTTGACCCGCCATCAAAAGGGAGGATCTAACTGAGACCAAAATGAAGAACTCAAGGATCTGTGAGGACCATTTTATTTCAAGTGGGGTTTTTTACCTGTAACTTGAGTAGATGTTAGCGATTTATAACCGTGATTTTAAATTCTTTTGTTGATTTGTCCATTGTCGGATTTTGAACCTACAATTTAAAGAATACCGCTAGAAAAGTATTATTTCCTCTAGTTCCTAGAAAAGTGTTATATTGAACCTTTTTTAGCTCACTTGCAGAAACTTGACTAAAAGAAACGATATACCAAGGATCACTATTTCATAAATTACTAGTGCAGTGATTAGCTTCTCAATGTTGTGCAGTTACTCGAATTGCTGTTGCTCCACGTATTGCCACTATTCAACAGTTGTCCAAGGAATTTTTCTAGCGTACTGTTTTATTACGTATACTGCGCTTGAAAATTTTTATGTCAACGTTTCTATTTCATTCACCAAGGGAAACCATGCGCTATGAATGATATCGACAATCCAGATTGTATTTCACCCTCAAACTTGGTCACCACTACATGAGAGCAGGAACCAATATCCGCTACTATCTCCAGAGGAAACTAGGAGAATATCTCAGGAAAGTAAAGGTTGCAGATACTTTTATATTTTTGTCCAGTGGTACTAAGGAGGATTTATCGAGTGGGTAGGCTGTCAGCGCAAGAGGAAAATGCCCTGTTTGTCCTTTACAATGCCTGATATTCAGGAACTAATGGATCCTTACGACCATAAGGACGTTAGGACGGCTTAAAGGCGACGATTCCAGTTTTATTTTATACAGGTTTGCAGGATTAGCAGCTATTGTTCATCTTCCACTGAGACGTCAGTTATCGTTCTTTTAGCAAGTCATGGTGGCACTGATGAAGCTCAGACTCAATTAAGGAAATGGAGGCTTTACCTATCGGTAACAAGTTCACGAAAGCACGGCTTCCCGTATTGTTACAAGAAATTTTTAGATGTTATATATCACTATATGACCTAGAACTACTTATCCAGATAGAGACGTTGTGACACAGACTCTTACCATGGAGGTAAGGAGACATTTCGCTGAATTTATTATCATTATCGATAGTTTTGTAGATCCTCATTTCCTCGTGTGTGTCTGAACTGACAGGAAACACCAAGTAGATACAGCATTGACGGGAGTTAACATTATTATAATTGACCCGTGGCTGATACACTGTATCGATAGGTGAAAGTGTCCAAGGAAAGAGAAGTAATATGTAGACGGCTCACCGCCGTCAACTAAAATTAAATTAACCCCAGTCATGATGAACGGATACCTCGTCATGGCATAAAAATTGGGAACTGTCGCTATGTTCGTTTGCCTTTATTAGCTTGCGTAGATCCTATATCACTTGTCTGTAGTAGCACCAGTTATCGGTGGCCAGAGATCCATATCATCTTGGCAATCACATGCTTAACTTAAGAAACTTGTAGCGTTCTTTCGTATCTATTGATTGCAATCGTAATGAATAACAGGGTAGAAAACCAGGAAAGTAACTTGAATGCTTTCTTTGGTTGCAATATTCCTGCATTTCACTAGAAAACTCCACTGATTCCACAGCGGTAGCTATCAAATTGCAGCCCAGTTATCCCCAAGTGCACGGTCGCGTAGCGACAAGCTGTCCGCTGCTAGGGATCTAAAGAAATATTATCAACTTTATAAATTTCCAAAATTTGAATTTGATGTAAGTACGTTTTCAAATGTTTTAGTCCTTTATCCCGGTCTCATCTACTTTCAAACTGACCACTACAAAATAAAGTAGCGTAAGTCCGGTTGTCAGAGTGTTAGGGAGCATGTGCTACGAATAACTAACGGTGAATCTTTAAAAATTTATGTGATGAAGGCATCAATGGTAACTTTGATAGGAACCTCATCTTCTATACTTAATGTGGTCACAAAACGTCTGAAGTGGACAGATAAGCAAACTCCTTTTTAGTGGGAGCTGTAAAATATGTAACTTCTTCTATGGACAAATACGCCTACTTTGTAAGAGGTTCGGTTTGCATGTCATTGTCAAGGTCTATTTTCTACTGTCTCAATATTAAAATGTTTATTTTCAGTATTACTATGTGATAAATAGAATAAAGGCTAAATCAAGAAAAATGACTGACAAGTATATATTTACTACATAACGTTAATTTATTGCGTGCTTAACAGTCGCTTTAATTTAAAATTGATTACTACATAAATTGTCTGAATAAGCATACCTCTGACTTTCCACTGTCTGTATTGACCAGATCGGTCCTCTCATCAAAGCCAATTGTATAATAGAGGTCCTTTTTTAATACTTGCAGAATCCTCTGAAAGGTTTCCTTTTGTTTATGATTTATTGCAACATGAAGGCAAGTGTTCCTGTTTTGATCACAGGAAATTACATTAGCACCTTTACCTATGAGAAACTCAGCTGTTTTCGTATGACCATTGGAGACAGCGTGCCAAATTGGAGTGCGTCCTTCTCTATCCTCAACATCAATGTCCTTTTGCAGCTTTAGCAGTATATCAATCATTTCTACTTGCCCATGTTCAGACGCTCTGTTAATGATGACGCAACATTCATACATTACTTAAAGTGCCATCATGAGAACACCTTGAAAGATAAATAGACATTGCCACATAAAGGGCTACTGATGTCTCACTATTAATGCTATCTTTTTGTGACTTTTAATTTTTTCTAACCTAAATCATTATGAGATTACCAGGATTATGTTTTAAATATTTCCTGAAATCTTCCAATCATCTTGCCCAATCTTTCTTTCTAAAACTTTCTGATTTTTCCTCATATCTATTCAAGAGTATTTTCGTAAAATAGATTTCATGATTTTGTAAACAGTGACGTCATGATTGCCAATCTTCCCCTATTAAGTTTCGCCCACAAGCAACAGGAGACGACTAAGGTTAAAAATTATATAAATAAAACTGTTGTTGTTTCAAGTCAATTCAAAATCAAGGAAATTGTAAATAGAATAGCTGATGACACCCACTCCTGGCTCTTTTATCTTGTAAACAATTTACATTTTCTACGAGACGGTTTTCTAAAACTGAATTCTTCGAGCGGTATCTAGATACTTGTTAACTTCCAGCAGTTATGTGACGTCATCACCAGAAATATACAAGAAGATTTACTTTCATTACCTTAGCGATAAATTAACATATCTACCAAGTATTAAATCAAAGTAAGAGATTTCGAACACTGAAATAACCGCTGGCGTACTGGCTCAACAATTCAAGTCCTAGGAATTTCAAAGCTAATCTGGCTAGGGTGACGTAAGACTAACGTGTTCTATAAGCGTAAATAATATCATTCACGTATCCATTTCGAAATACATACAAAGCAAATTGCAGGAGTTAACAGAAGTGGCAATAGTAATTCTTTGTAACGGTTTTTGAATCGTGAATATCAGACATAGTCAGACCCAAATTGTGAGTCTTTTACACTGTGAAATGTGAATATGTTATCAGTTCTACTCGCCATAACTATTGCCTTAACCATATATTTTGTTAAATACGTTCCTTTGGTTCTTGACGTCGATAATGATGATGTATCAAACAATCTAAACATATAACATTATTTTATTTTACTGAGGTAAATGTACCTCTTACGGAGTAGTAATGAACCCACCGAAGAAACTGACCAAGTTTTCAAAGGAAGAATTACTCGTATCTTTTTTGTTGGGTGGTATATTTTTAGCGTAGGGTATATTGAGCAACTTTCATATTTCGTTTAGCTATGCTGATGCAATGCAATGCATAGAATAGGCCCCTTCTCATTGTCTTTTGGAACAAATTTTCAACTTTGAGGCTTTAAGTTGATCAAAATTTAATCACACAGGGGTACGCAAAAGTCTTTTTGACATGGCCATAAATTTTTTATCAAAGACGCTTCTTAGCGCAACTTCAAAGAAAGAAATGTCATGAACGGCAGTGCCTCTATGTGTTCAATTTCCTTTAATTGTTGATAGAAGGAAGTGGTGAGAAAGACAGGAATATGTATCAAAACATGAAAAATACTGATTCGAACTATGTTGAAGATGTTTTCGATATATTATTTCTTTAAAAGAACTAAGAAACAAATTTATCCAACAAACTTTTATTCTTACCAAAGTACGACGGGATGGGAGTTCATATTTGAAATGGTGGCTGCATGAATTTAAGATACTTTTGTATTTTGTCAGGAAATCCCGATAACAATACGTGTAGAATTAATGCAACGGAAAGGGAGAGAAATAAAATGTCAAATAATTGTGAGATGACTGACGTTACTTTTGTATTTGGAACTTAAATATCATACCATTTAAGATTTTCTTTGCTATGAGGAATATCGTGTAAATATTTATATGAATACAAACGTATATTTAAATACAGCTTTAACATATTATCGAAAGTTAGGTCTTAGGTTTTAGTCGTCCACCCTACAACTGGAATGACAAAATAAAACATCTAAGTCATTGTTACATAAGAATGAAATGTGCTTACAACGTTATCATTTACCTTTTTAAAAAAGTCATTCCCAAATAATGTATTATGCAAAACATTTAATACATGCTATGTAATTGAAAACTTGAAATCAAACTGGTACAAATTATGTTGTAAATTGTGAAAAGCCCAGGGAGGGCAAGAGAACCTAAAGGAACTAAGATGGACTTATGTTTACGAAATTGCAACAAATTTCTTCTTCTCCTAAATATACCGAAACCTATACTATCAGAATTAATGTTTACGTAGCTTTGCACCTGTACCAAGTAATTTAAATTCATGAATTATCAATTTAAACTAATATAGAATTCTACCTTTATTTTTACAATCAACAAGTTGCCTTATATCTATAACCCTAGATAAACCTGGCAAGCAACCGATCACGCCAATATTAGCTTTTTTTGCTCGTTAAAGATATAAAAAAGAGCTTAGGAATATTTCTCCTTATTTTGAAGTCATTTAAATAAAAAATATTACAAGAATTTATAAAACGAGCAGTTAAAGCAGCCCTCTGCTTTTTAGGGGTCATTTTAATCGGCAGGAAAGAGAGCATACCATTAGAAAGACAGGTTTGAGATATCCTAAACTTGATCAGAACTTCAATATTTAACAAAGCCATTTATCATGCCACAAAAAATTATTTGGTTATTGCTGCAAACAAGTATATTTTGAGTTTGAATCAGTGTTATGAGACCACTTATTAACTTTCAGACTGCACGTAATACACGTATACACAAACAGACATTGATCTAGTGCTTAAGCCTTTATTCCTAGGTGCAGATTGAAAAACGGCTAGTCGAATACAAAGGAAAAAATCTTGTAGTGCTTTAATGACAAAATATTTTTCAGGTACGAATATTGCAAATATGAATCTAAATTTGAAACTTACACGTGCAACGGTGTCAGGGCATTCTCTTTTGTTGTAGCATGAAAGTCTGCACTCTTTGATATAAGGTAACTGACAGCATCCACATGACCTTCCTTAACAGCTGCATGTAATGGAGTCCCAATATCGGAATTTAGTGGATTTTCTTCAATGTTGGCACCATTTTCGACTAATGCCTGTACGACAGCAACATTACCTTCTTTACATGCTATATGAAGCGGAGTATACAATTCCTTATTCGTAGCGTTGATATATTCCTTTCTCTTCTCATCCAAATCGTGGAATGCAACATTTTTCAGAGCTACAGCAGCGATAAAAATAACAGAATATGAGGTCTGTATTGGCAAGGAACTATCAGTTAAGTATTTGATTGTCTTTTAATGTGATACCAATATACATGTCAACAAAAGACTTTGCGAAAAATTGCCGGGACGCACATGACAGTGTATATTCTTCCTTACCCACCATTTTCACTTTTTTCTGATAAATCGCTGAAGGAAACATGAAGCTGGAAATATTCTCTGCAGTCTGATCAAGCAGATGAATGGAAGAAAGCTGCACAGGCTGAGTATTGATCTTCAACTGATCACCACACTTGTTCACAAAGGAAAGTGTTATTCGAAGTCGATTGAATTTCCCAACAAAGCAAGACAAATGGTGATATAAACATTTTAAAAGTGAGGATCGTACTCTAAGATTTTACGCAAGTAATTAATGCAGGTTGTTCACACCTTTTCCAATTTGTTTGACTGTGATCGATTAGCTCAATAGCGACAATATAACAAAGCTTAAATTTAAGGCTTGCATGGTGATGAAAGTAGAATGGATCACAAGGAGCTATTTTTACATGATTTTATTTGTTGAATTTTTAAAAAATGTAGATTTATTCTAAACATATTTACTCTTGGGCATCCCTTTTTATATATGGATAACTCTTCGTAACGGATAATTAGGATCTTATCATTAGCACACTTTTATACGATTTTTAAAAGATGATACAGAACCGATTCTAGAAAAGGCAGTAAAGTTTCAATATAGTTGGGAAAGCTGTTTAAGAGACATCAGGGAAAATATAGAGCAGTGTACCAACTAGCTCCCTTTCCTTTATTACTCTTAATTAGATTACAACCTAAAAAGTTTATTCAACTTGGTCAATATCATCTTTTATATCAAAATTAAATTCCTCCTCAATTGATTGACGCAATCTTAATGTTGTTGGGAGAAAACGTTTTAAGTCGCTAGCAATTTCTCCAATTGAAAGTTGATCCGTGCTTTTACATCGCCAAAGTTAGCAATTATCTAGTTTTTGCTGCTGTTCACATTGACGAAATTATTAGCCCTCGAAAAGTCAAAAGAGTCAAGGATGTACTTATCGCATTGTTCAAGATAAAAAATATCGAATTATTTCTTGGAATCGACCCACCGAAGGCAGCGAAAATGTATGGTCGGGCCAGAGGAAAAGATATTATAATAAGTGACCTAATTTCGAAAAAAGTAAAAAAAAATATCGTGACAAAATATTCGGAGTTGTTTGTCTTATTAACACTTGATATAACCTTTTCATCGCTTTTAATGCCACAGATGAATTTGATGTCGTCGTCTGGTGACTTACGTAATTTAATTTCAAAGTAAAACCACATTTGACTTAAGGATTCAAAGCATCTTATCTCCTTTTCCTGATCGCATTCGTCTCACCTTGCTGAGACATGATTAAATGAGAAATAATGAGGATAAAGTAAAGCCTTTAAAGCAATAGTTAACATTTGTTTATGCGTTAAAATATTTTTTGAACTAAGTCTAACAAGAAATTGATAATTCAAAAGAGTTTGTAGGGTAGGGGAATTTGTGCATTTTATTTAACAATAAAGTAAGAAAATGAAGAGACTTAAAATGATGCTAAACTTTCTATGTGGATTTAAGCAATAAAATCACAGTATATGAATGTGCATTCTATAACAGGAACATTCGTATGCGTTGAAATATATAAGCAAACTGAGAGTTAGAGTAAGAAAAATAGCGAACATCAAAAAAATCATTATAAAATAGATTTAAGTCCTTTTTGCATTCATTACAATGTATGTTAAAAAAGTTTTGAAAATTTTAATACTTGATGAATCAGCAATTTTAGCATTCTCGTATATGATTATCTGTAATTGCGTTCAAACTATCTCAAATACTGTTCTCTGAGTTGCTGCCGTGTTTGATAGCATGATGTTTGTGGATTTTGCTATTCTTTTACTTACTTTACTGACCCAGGGTTTTTTGTTTTTTTTTTAATGTATTCACCCTGATCAAGGCCGAAGCCACTTCTAGGAACGGGTTACTTTTTCTTTTCGGATGACAATCTATTCATGCTTACTTTTTTATGGTTACTTTTCATGCTATTTTATGCTTGCTGTTTATGCTATTCATGCATGTAGTCCCCCCTCTTTCCTACCTCTCGCAACATAGTTTCCCACTTCACGAGAGCATATAACAGAGCACAATACCTTCAGTATCGTGGCACGCAAGCTCAGGGTCGGTTCGAACTCACGGCCCTCGGAGTTTGAGTCTGACACTCTACCACTATGCCACTACTGTGTTAAAGGGAAAGTATGGTGCAACGAACATAAGAGCCTTATGTTCTTTCACAATACAATGATTAATGTCTTTTACCAAGTTTAAAACATTTTGTATATAGCCCGTGTACCATAAGTATAACAGTAGTCTAATCATTGGGCCCTGAGGTGCACCCAAATTTAAGCTACAAGGCAATTTTCTCACAGTGTTGATATACACTAATACTTGTCAATTAGAGAGATGTTATTTGATCCAAGCTGGAGCATTATCCGTTATTCCAAACATGATATATATTGTAGGTAAGAGAATTTCTTGATCTACTGAACCGAATGTAGCTGAGAAGTTTAGAAGTAGGAGAATATCTAAATCTTTGTTGTTAAATGAATTTTGAATTAGACAAAGACCAGTATCAGTTCAGAAACAATACTTGCACCCCAGCTAATAGAGTTCATCGGGATCTCAATTTCTAGTATAATCAAATAATTTAGAACCTACAACTTTCTCTGGCATTTGAAATAAATATAACATTGAATACTCTACTTAAGTCTGAGTAGACTTTAAAAGATTAATCAAAAAAGTCTCCTTTCATCCTTTTGGGAATGTTGGAGTGGTTTAAGGAGATGTTGATTGTCTTGAATATGATAGGTAAGAGTAATTCAAAGTACTTTCTAAGAAAGCATGCGAGAAGAGGATCTAAAACGTAATCCTTGTTAGACGATCCCTTCCCTAAAATGGCAACGTCTTTCATGGAAAGAGGCGTGACTTTGCTCTGTCAAGAAAAGCATTAATGTTAATCTTCAATATCACTGTTAAAATCGGGGAATTCACCATGTACATTTACGACCTTGTCTGTAAACTGTCAGCAAATGCATTAATCAGCTTGAGATATTAATGCATTAAGGTATTGATGTTTAGTTGTCAATTATAGTAAATTTGCGCAACGCTTTACGCAAACAGCTTTTTCCGAAAAATTTTGAAAGAATACTTTATCAAGAATGCGTCCCGAAAATATGTTGCTAGTGGCAAATTATTATTAAATGGTACATAGGATCTAACCTTAAAAAAGATAGGGAATTATCTGCTAAAAAATATGATGGTTTGATTAAAACGGGTATTTAAATTAAGGAGAGCAAAGTCTTTGGTATAAAGACTGTAAAAAGAAAAAAAGAAGACCAACCTCAAAATAAGAAAGATTCAAAAGAAGTAAGTTAGCATTCCAAACTTGTTTTATCTGCGAGTCTACCAGTTCAAGTCGTGTCGCTAAATATCTGTAGTTTATAGTTGCAGATAGAAGATTGTGTATCAGAGTTACAAGAGCATTTCATATTTGTAGAATCGTCTGGGATATCGCCAGAATATTGTCTGGAGTATGAAGTTAATACCTTTAAGGTAGGCCGTATTTTATGCAGCGATCACTGGTTAATTCTGATCAGTGACTGAGTAACAGTTAATATCTGATAACTGTTGATTTCAATCAGCGATTTGTAAAATTTTTATCGACTGATGATAGAACCTCGGTTAGCACCGCTGCCTCGTATATAAGCACATGATCGTCAATCTTAGGGGTAACTGGTCCCGGCGCTTTGCCTTTGGCCTGGCTAGTAATCATGTAGTTGCAAGAAATAGAACTTCATAAATCAACATGGATATTAATTTGGAGTTCAAAGTCTGCATCTGTTCAGTAACTTGGTCAACATAGTTGTATAATCGCATTAGCATTGTAAAGCCTAAACACATAACTTGACAGCAGTTAAATTTGACCGATGTACAAGTTTACAAGTTGTCCCCCTTATGCCTTAAAAACTCTAAAAATTCTGGATCTTGTTGCTTAGCAGCTTCTGAAAACGAATGACTGCTTTGTTTGAAGCACACAAATCACTCGAACTGAGCATTATTTCGTACGCTATTTCATATATATATTTGCCAATCTCCTGAGATAAATACAAGGTGCAATCTATTGGTGCGTGAGATATTACAGGGGGAAAGGATTTTATGAAATCTGTGGTTCTGATGGAAAGTTTATACAAACACGAGCAAAGTCATAAAAATTCATTAAAATCAAAGGAAGTCTTATTGAAAGCATGTGCATTTTTGAAGAACTGAAATTTCATGCTGAGTTTTCGAGTAGAGTCATTGAAATGAAATAGTCACTTGTCCTGCTAATATGCATTGGCGAGTAAAATTTTGAAAAAATATTTCCCAGAAATAATCGAAGAAAAGTCAGAAGAATGTATTTAATCAGAGGTGTTTCAATATATCAATCACTAATTTCAACTGTGGCCTAACGACATCTCCCCAGCCCCCTGGACTAGTCAGGACTAATAGCATAAGGGCTAATAAGTTGCCATTATGTTATGTATTAAGACAGGATAGAGATGATTATTTGCATCGTCTTACATAATCTTGCACAATTTTATAGCATTCAAATAATAATTCCAAAGGGTTTGAAGTATTTTCGCTCTTTAAAGCATCTTGCATGGTATGTTTGAGTGCTATCCGTGAATATTGTCGATATTGGCTTTATATCTGCAGCCAATATAGTATTCTCAAATACCGTATACTGTACTTTTGCATTGTGTCCTTTTAAAACCATTTATCTACTATGCTTAGTGACTGAGACCTCACAAAATCTCTTTGCTTCATAGCAAAATAAAGTTGTAGAGAAAGTAACTTTCAATTAGCATTAATAATGTCATTATTAACAGTTTTCTTACCGGCTTTAACCAATATGTCAATAGTTTCCGCATTCCCCCCTTGTGCTGCAAAGTGAAGAGGGCGGTTTTCTTCATCATCAGTGGCATAGATATCTGCACCATGCGATATCAGGGTTTTCACAGCTCTACTGTGACCACAGCATGCACTCAAATGAAGTGGAGTAATATTATTTTTATCTTTTGCATTGACATTTAGTCCTAAAAAGATAGAAGTAAAATGTTTAGTACTTTGATGACTCCTATATCCTTAAGTGATCTAGAAAAATTAACTTCTTACATGAGAAGAACATGAAAAGTTCCACGACTTTAAAGTATCAGTGATAGCATCTCTGCAAAACGTTGAACCTAAATTTATGAAACTAATGTTAACAGTTTAAGGTAGAACCAAACTTAAGTGAATGAGGAAGGGGTCTCTCCTTTTTCCTACCTCATGAAATTGACATCTGTTTCATATGTAGGCCTACCGGGGACGTGGCACTGCGACATAGTTTTTCATAGAAATTTTGACTGTAAAGTTAGCAAATTGCAATGCAGCTTATAAAGCGCAAAGTTGAGATCAGAAGTCAGAAAGTTCTAAGTCTCCTACATCTACGTGAGGGAAATTGAGGGCAGAGTAGAAACGTTCAAGCATTTCACATTGTTCTAGTTGATAAGGAATAAGTTGTGTTACCAATGAACCTGCCGCAATTTACAGTATCACATATTCCGTAACATAGCTTTGCGTAATGTTCATGCTTTCGTGGCCTCTTTTAGTTTGCACCTTTTAAGACCTTTTATCTACCACGTCAATTTTCCATCATGCTCTTGGCTTTGCACGTTTTAGCAGTAGTTGATGTAATGGCTCGGGATTTTATTTGGACAAGCGAGAGATATTAGTTTGCAACTATTCCTTCTGATACAGTTTTCAAATATTTGAAGTATCGATTAGTCTTTTTCTACATTTCTCACAAACAAAGATCAAACAGAGACAATTTAACATTGTTACACTGGATCATTCAAACAGATCAAGTAAGTATGCTCGCAGCAATGATGAAGATATCTTCTTACTTTTAATTTTTCATCCTCTGTTAAGATCTGTACATTAAACAACTTTACTTGGTAGCTACTATTACATCAAAATAATTTTACGTTGAATGTAAAAGTTGCCTAAATTGTATGTTTTGTTGATTAAGTGAATAGTCACACCATGGACTAGGAAAATTCAATATGTTCGCTCTAGTAAAAGGTAGGGCGGAGCGGTGGCGGTTATCTTCAGCATGTACGAAGTATACTGAAATTACAGGTAAATTGGTCAATCTTGAAATAGGTAAATAATGGGTTGGTAATGCATAGAATGTCTTTTCCAAGTCTGATACAAAATGGTGCTGAATAAACAATTTCCAAAGAACCTGAGAAGATGCTCTAATATCAAACGACACTCACCATCTTTAACAAATTTATCTATTAATTCTGCGTTTCCTCCTTGTGCGGTAAAGTGAAGCAGACCTCTCAACAATGCATTTGTTTCATACTTGTCTTCATCGTCAGATAGAAGCATCTTCACAGCCTCTCCACTACCACTTTGAGCTGCATAAAGAAGCGGCGCTGTCCGCTCTCTGTCATAATTATCAGTTTCAGATCCTAAAAAAAGATTTTGTGAAATGTATCAGCACCCTACGATACCACAACTTGATTTTCTTCAAGTTAAGTCTTCAGCAAAAATGATTTTTAAAGAGTATTCCGGTGAAAATTACTAAACGTAATCAAAGAACGGGGGACGAATTGAATCGCATTTTTATGAGTAAAAAATTTAGCCCTACCTTTCCCGAAGGGGTTGGTTTCCGCCCCCTATTAGATTTTTTGTAATAACTTTTGTTCTGCTCTGTCAAATTGTTTTCCACTTTTTGGAGAATTAACCAAATTTCATGTCTCAAATGTTTGAAAGTTTGAACGACAAGGATTATGTACGTTGTGATGTATGAGGGTTTTGTCGCATGCAATCGGAGGGATTTTTAGGCATTGCAAAAATGGCTCTGAAAAAGAGCGAAATGCTTTTTATTGAGTGCAACAATATTATGGATGCAGCAGACAGCTAAATGATCTTCCTTTTGTAAGACTAATGTATTTTTTTGTCAATATATTTTATCCTGGTACAATATGAAAATATATGCAAAATATTTGGTGATTCATAAAATTTCAATAAAAAGGTTAAAAAAACACAAAGCAGAACGATGTAAGGAGACATATTTCCAGTTTGCCTGATCAAAGAAAGTTGTAACTCGGTGTGCAGATCTGTATATACTTAGAGTGTATCAGTGCCAAACATGAAGGAATTCTGTCAAGCCTTTTCGGAGACAAAATAGGGGGCGGATTCTGCCTCCCTCGGGTAAACAGTTCCTCAAATACGTCGGGTGAGGTAGGGTTAAATTTATATCTTATTATGTAGACAACTTAGATGATTGGATACAAAGTTAAAACAATAAAAACCTTTAAATTGTCATAAGTCCCAGGATATGAAGATTCCGCATCAGTAAACCCCTCACAGAAAATGCGATGCCAGTAATCATAATTCCTGTAAAAGTAATGTCCGAGTGGCCTTACTTGTCATACAACGCTATTGCCCAAGCATAAAATGCATTCACGAGCAGTTATCAATAACACATGAAAACGAATGCTGGTATCTAAGTTACAAAGCGATAACGTTGTTGTTGACATTTTGACTACATAATTTTGGCACAGGCATTTTTAGGCACTCACTCGTCAAAAATTTACAGAGAAATTGATTGAAAGTAATTGCCCAGGGCTAGGTTTCACTGAAACGTTGCTACAGCCATTTCACTCTCATATTTTGCCAGTGAAATAGCAGGAGGCAGTCAACGAATTGTTAGCCAAACTGAGCAAACTGCAAGGAAAATGCTTGGGAAAATTTTTATTCATTAATTTTAAGTAGAAATAATAAGGATACTTTTTAAAAATTAAAAAAAAGCACATCGACGAACGAATGCATTTGTAACAACCAAATATGCAACTAGAACCAGGGCTTTGGACAAGACTTTTAGAAATGAAGGTACAAAAATATTTTTGGAATATAATTTCTTGAAAGCCTTCCAGACCGTAATAGCTATATAGAAGTTAGAAAGCTAGGACCGTTGCTAGTTCATTAAGACCTGCAATGCTTATGCTTGAATAAATTTCTATAGACCCCTTGCAGCTGACTGCTTGTTGCTACTCGACCGTTTCCTGGGGACAAGTGGGCTTCATCTTAATAGCAATTGCAGTGGAGTCAGTGCAGTTTTGTAGTCAAATGCAGAGATATTGCAACCAAAGAATAAATATTCAAGTAAATTGTCAGGTTTTCTACCCGGTTATGCATCAACCTTGCGATCAATAGATGCGAAGGAACGCCACAGAAATAAGATAAAGCCTGTGACTGGCAAGGTGATAACGATCTCTGGCCACCAATAAATGATGCTGCTGCAGTTTCGTACCTCCCTCCGAAATCATAAAAAATGTAATCTGAACAAAATAAAACTAACAAGACAAGTAATATAGGATATACACAAGTTAATGAAAGCAAATGAACATCTCCTTTTCATTTTTTATTCATGATATACAGTGACATATGTGTAGCCGTTCTGTGTATCACGACTACAACACGAGTGCAACAATTCCCTGTTTACCTGCCATGGACGAGTTATCCGTTCGTCATGACTGGGGTCAATTTAAGTTAAGTTGACGGCGGTCAGTCGTTTAAATATCACTTCTCTTACCTTGGACACTTTTACCTTTATATGCAGTGTATCATCCCCGGGTCAGTTATAATGATATAAACTCCCTTAATCCCGGTATCTACTAGTTGTTTTCTGTCTGTATATATACGCACGAGCAAATAAGGAACTACCAAAGTATCGATAATGACAATAAATTCAGGGCAGTGTCTCTTTATGTCCATGGTAAGAGTCCGTTTCACAACCTCTCTATCTGGATAAATAAAACTTGGCCTTATTGTGATATATAACATCTAAAGAACTTCGGTAAAGATGCGGGACAAAGTGCTTTTGTGAGCTTGATACCGACATGACAGGTCCCCATTTCCTAAACTCAGTCTGAGCTTCATCAGTTTCCCCATTAGTTGCTGAAAGGACCAAGACTTAAGTCTTGGTGCACGCTAAACAAAAGTTGTCAATTCGGCAAACCTGTATAAAATAAAACTGGAATTGTCGCTCTAACGCCGTCCTAACGTCCTTATCTTCATAACGATCCATTAGCTCGTGAATATTATTCATTGTAAAGAACGAGGAGTGCATTTTCCTCTTGCACTGACAGCCTACCCATTCGATAAATCCTCGTTAGCATCACTGCACATACTATAAAAGTATCTGCAACCTTCGCTTTCTTGACGTATTCTTCTCGCTTCCTCTTACGATTATTCCAGATATCGGTCCCTGCTCTCACGTAGTCGTGACCAAGTTTGAGGGTTAAATACAATCAGGATTATCGATATCATTCATGGCACATGGTTTACCTGAGTGAAAGAAAATAGAAACAAAAGGTGACATAAAATATTTCGAGGGTATAAAAATGCAACTAGTAGAACGGTCTGATGTACAGGTTACGAGAAAAAGGCGCCGAATTTCCTTGCCTCCAGCGGTAGCAAGTCGAACAGAGAGATTACCACTGCAAAAATTCTTCGCCCAACTCTTGAACAGTGAAAATACGTGCAACAAGAAAAACTCGAGTAACTACACAAAATTGAGAATCTAAGCACTGCACAAGTAATCTATGAAATAGTATCCTTCGTACTTCGCCTCTTTAATTTCAAGTTTCGAGCGAGTGAGCTAAGAAAAGTTAACAATAACACTTCTCTAGGAAGTGGAAGTGGTAGTTCAGAATTTGAGTTGTAGGTTCAAAAACCGACAATGGACAAATCATCGAAAGAATAGAAACTCACGGTTAAAAATCGCTAGCGTCTACTCAAGTTACAGGTAAGAAAACCAACCTGAAATAAAAGGCTCCTCACCGATCCTTGAGTTATTCATACTGGTCTCAGTTAGATCCTCCCTGTTTATGGCGGTCAGCCACTTCACTATTCCTTCTTAACATAAATGTTGAAGTTGCTGATCCAATCGACGTAAACTTTCTGGTGTACGGAAAAAACTCCTCTCCCTTCCCTATTCGAGCGGTTACTCCACCTTACAAAATCACAAAATTTAACCCTAGTAGAGCGACGAACACTTTCTCCTACAAATCTAACCATCGACTACACAAAGATCGCAGTTGTTGCCAAAATCTGTCCCCCAAGAAGAAAAAGCACATGGTCGTGACGTCATTCTGCAAGGGGTCTATTATTGTAATTTTAATTGGTACGTGATCTAATCGGATAAAGAGCAAGAGAATAATTGTAATAGAATTGGTTGTCTTTGCAATTGACATCTTTTACCTATTCGACGCTATGAGAATTATATACGACATTTCCCTTAGCGTTTTCCATAAACTGTTACTTGACACCCAAAATTGTTCTTACATGTGTTATTGTTGTGCGACTGCACTCACAGAATATGTATTTGCCGAAAATTTAAAATCACATGTGAGGATTCTCAGTCTTTGTGAAATCTAGTATGAGATGTTAATGTTCCAAAGTGTCATTTAACTCCTTTGATGCAAGGTGATCTTAAGGTTGTCAAATTTGAAGTTATCAGTTTGAAAAGATACTTGAAGAAAAATTACCTGCTGCTGACAAGATTCGTGATCTTAGTATAAGCGGCCAGTACTGACAGTTGTTTTTAGGTTGGGCCAGTTCATCGTCAGGCCCTATGGCGTGTCCACGAGGGGACTGGGGGAACAAGTTCCCAACTTCTCTGGAGAGTCTCTCTCTGAATTTGTTCAAGCACGACCTGAAAAATGAGTTCCGTACTGAGGAAAAGGTTTAGGTTGTTTGACATTATTAATCTTGTCAGTATGACGTGGTTGAAAGTAAATTGTCTAGCTTCCTCAATTTTGCAGATAAATCCCTCATAGGCCTGGTTAAAGAGGTGAGCTTTTCATGAAGCAAACTCAATGAATTTACCTCCTTGCTGGAGTAGAGTCCTTTTCAAAGAGAGACCATTGTTCTAGTCCCCGTTAAATTCGATTTTCGGATAAAGCCCCATTCACATACGTGACGGTTTAGACGAAACGAAACGATTTGGACCAAACCGTCTCAAACCGTCAGCATAAGTTGACGAAACGGTG
>JAAAKL020007440.1:0-16887 GCA_010016065.2 Carybdea cf. marsupialis auct. non (Linnaeus, 1758) | reverse complement strand
ATTTCTTAGTTCAGGGTAAGTTCTTAAATTAGTTTCATAAACTCAATCATCAAGGGCTTTTGAAAAGCTGGTCCTACTTTTACCTGGCATACAGTACTCAGAGGGGTCTAGAGATACATCAACGTAACATGACCGTCTATGGTTTGTCCTCTCAAAGTTAGATTAGTCGTTGATTATTCCCCATCAAACAAAGCTTATAAACAACATTACGTAACATGGCGGGCTATTTTAACTTCTGGTGACTAGTGTTCGTGACCACACTTTTTTGCTGTCGGAAACAATGAAATTCCTCTATCCATTTTTTTTTTAGATCAGTCGACTAAACCCCTTCACGCATTTGAAAGAGTCTTTCCTAGATGCTTTCTCATGTTTCCTCCTCTGGCTTAACTATAATATAAGGGTTTTCAACTTTAGTAAACGTTAAAGACATCCTCGGAATTATTACTCTTTCTCTTTCTTTCATACCAAGCAAGAGTTTATAGTCGAATTTGATCGATGATGAAAATAGCACAAACATGTAAAATGGAATTATTTCAGATAAAAAAATTGAACGTTTTACCGGATAAAACTTTTAATAAGTATATTATTTCTGCACGTATCAACAAATTTAAATCAAGCATCAATTATGATCTTGAAAATCCTAGTATCAAACATGATCTTGAAAATCCTAGTATAAATTATGATCTTAAATTTGCTTTTTTTTTGCAAACATGGGGTATTTACTTCCTACTAGCTGTCCAATTTAGATCTGCTTCCGTTTAAGCTACCTATATTTCGTGATTGGAGCTCAGCATAAGATTGTAATGATAAATCTAATAATAAAAAAGTAAAGAATAAAAATAAATGAATGTAAACCCATTATACACTCCCCACATACTGGCTATTTTCAGCTATTGACTTTAGCCATCCGTTAGCAGTTGCAGTTTACCACGATGGCCATCTCACATCGAAGTTAAAGAAATACGTTGAAAGATACCTTCTTAATGTAACGAATTAATGGAAAGTTCTTTTCATGAAATAGAAAATTAGAAGTGTGACCAAATTAGTGGTAAGTGATACAACTTTAGTTAAGCAGATAGGACGGATAGTTGCTCCAAGACAGATTTGCACTTTACCCTACACTTCAAGCACCTCTTGTGGGCTCGATATACCTTTTTCGTATTAGAAGCCTAGAACTTAAATAATAAATAAAAAAATTAAAAATAGCTATGGGCTGATAAGTATGCGTAACAGTTTATTACTAGGACACATATGACATCAATGCAATAAAATCGATATCTAGCATCCACACTGGAGCAAAATTTCAATACCGTGTGCACAGTATGAACAGAGGGAGGGAACTCAAACTACTAATATTCTCAAAGAAACGATTTTCGTTTCTACGATAAGCAGATTTGAGTATTAATACTCTGTTAGTTTAATTTAGTCGTGTAAAATATTCAGCAACCAGGAGATTACTTAGTGAAGGCTATTTGTTGCACTTAACAAGGCCTGAATCAATTTTAATTTTTTTAGATATTGCTTTCAAGTTAAATATTGCTATCAATTACCCAAGGGACTGCCCATGCTTCCCCCATTCCATTAAAGTTGTATCCCACACCACAGGTCGCTACCTCCATCCTCAGGAAACGGCGGACGTATGAGCTCACTCCGACACTATGCGTCGGCACATATCTTAATTGTCTCGTATAAGGGAACATTTGTAAACAAATTGCTGGTGTGGAAAGAAAACAGAAACGTATTCCGAGAGAATTGAAATTTTGGGTTTTGGGCCTTATGTTATGGGCCTTCAAGCCATGAAGTATTTCCCAGGGGCGTAGCCAGGTCACCTTTGTTGGGTCTGCTAGTTATGTACGAGCATTTTTAAGGCATGTTCTATGAAAAAAAATTTTTTGGTTTCCGGTACTCCACCAAGGGAATCCCGGATGCAGCCAGGGGATGTTTTCCAATTTTATCTATTTTGTAACCAAGAAGCATACATTTTCAGCCCCTTGAGGGAAATTCTTGTTTTAAATTTTATTGCTGTTAGCAGTGGCGATTTTAGGTAGGGGCCATGAAGACAGAATTTGGTCATGACTCTGAACAAAACATGCACATGCAAAGCGGCTGGTTTCAACACCCGCTAATTAACAAGTCAATTTGAACTGCCCATTACCTGCCGGAAAACTCGTACAAACCGGGTGTCTGTGATCCACTGCACTTCAGGGATGGTGTGCAGCTTTGGTATTTTTGCAAAATATGAGGAACAGGGTAAAGTTTTACAAAACATGTAGAAGTCGATGTGGGAGGTGAGTTCATTACAATTCATCGAGCGTGAAAACAGAAAATAAAATGATGGAACATTCTTTTTTCTTCCACTACGATTTTAAATGAAGAGGAAGACTTAAACCAGGATATACTATTTAACCTTGAAGTCCTCTCCTAGGGCATGCTTTGCACACCAAGCATACCCCTGGCTGCTGCCACTCGTATTTTCGTTTAAAATGCAAAGAGGTCATGTAAGCACTCGAAAAGGCTACCACCACCAATATGCGACGTCTCAATTTCAGTCCATTACGTAAGTACAAACAATAATTTGTGGTGAAATAGTTACACGTAGGGAAACATCACTACTCTCTATTTCAAATTGTACACGTTGAAAGTTAGAAAAGCAGTTACATGTACCATTTTTGTTCTGAAGTGTATATGTAACAGTTATTGTAGTAAGCAATGTAAGAAAAATAAGCGAGAAAGATAGTTCATCAAACGTACTGTCAGAGTAGATACGATCCTAGGGAATTGGTTTCTGATTACTGATTACATAGATTAACAATGAATAGATATCTCTTGTATGTTGACAATTATGGCAATACCAGAAGTGAATAATTTGTCAACATTGATCAGAAAAAACCCACATTTTCATTGATATATTGAAACAATTTTAATGATTTTATCAGATGGAAACTTTTGCGCAAGGAAAGGGACGTATGACAGGTATTGGCTGGGGATCCTCGACGCGAAATGTCGTAAAGGGAATCTGAAGAATAAAAGCAGCTCGGACCTTATTTACCTTACAACAGAGAAACAGAGGTGGAGAGAGTGGGTAAACATCATTTACTCCTTAACACAGTAATGGCATAGTGGTAGAGTGTCAGACTCACACTCCGAGGGTCGTGAGTTTGAACCGACCCTGAGTGTGCCTACCACGATCCCGGAGGTACTGTGCTCTGTCATCTGCTCTCGTGAGGTGGGAAACTATGTTTCGAGAGAGAAGACAGAGGGGGACTACATGCATGAATAGCACGACTAGCAAGCATAAAATAGCATGAAAAGCAAGCATAAAAAAGTAAGCGTGATTAGATTGTCATCCGAAAAGGAAAAGTAACTCGTTCCTAGAAGTGGCTTCTGCCTTGATGAGGATGAATACAATTAAAAAACAACTCAAACCCCCCAAACTTTTGAAAGCACAAAAGTCTTCGGCATCGGCCTGATATACACAATTAATGTAATTCATCTATCCCAGGACTTTGCTTTGGTTCAGCATCTTTTACTGTCGGTTGAATCAGATATCATGAAGCTATAATCTCTGGTTTTATAATCTCTGGTTGAATTAAGAAAGTGTCATGGCAGTTGAAAAAATTGTTTTCATCATTCATCGAATATTATGAACATCCACTAACTATTTTATGACGTATAAGAGCTGAAACTGTGTAGACATTCTCTCCCGACTCCTTAAACAAGCATCATTTTCCCACCATTGTAGAGATTACTATTTCGTATATACGCCATTCAAAAGGATATAAAGATTTCCTTCCTTCAGGATGTACTTTAATCATCATGCAAAAGTTTAAACCGACGGTCGAGTTTAAGTGCAACATTACCGCACCATTGTAATAGCGAACTACTTCACTTAAATTTACGTCATCAGCTCAAGCAAAGAGAAAAACGCCTATGCTTCATTGTATGAAAAGAATATTTGACCCAGCTGTACAAAAGAAAGTAAATTCAAATAGTAAAGGCATTTGTTACCACTTGCCGAGAAGGAGGGTCCTGGCAATGAATATGCAACAATGACCATTATGACTACGAAATGATCTGCCTGCAATTTTATGATCAGTTCACAGTTTCACTTTTGCAAAAATTCATGTTGAAAACGTCTACGGTTTCCTTCATATTTTTTATATTTAAAGATGATGAGAAACAACATATTTCTAGTTTACACAGTTGTAACACTGATTCTGGTGATCACGTATGATACGGAAGCAAGGCCATATGGACGTTTATGGAGATTGAGCAAGAAATTCCAGGTAAGTTCCCAAAAATAATGAAGTAACTTATGGGTTGACGAATGTATCTTGGTATAACCAAATCGTGTTTACTAAGTCTTGATTCCAAAATATACTTACAAAAAAGATTCTTTTGTGAAACCTTCGGTGTTATACATATATATATATACAGTATAATCTTATTTTGTTTATTGATTTTATTCTGGGGAACCACAGACTACTGATGTCTTACAGGAAGCAGTTTCTTCTCGGCTTTACATGTCTGTGAGTATTCAGGAAAGAGCCCCTATTATTTTATCTAACTCGGTTCAACGAGTCAGGTAAACGATTTCAAGGGGACACGAAACGTATGAGTCTACTCGAATTTTAACGTAGACCAATCCTACTAAGGGGATCAAACCGATGTATTGTTAAATATTGACACTTTTTTTTACCTCCTCTTACGTTTCTTTGCCCAAATGAGATAGCAGTGGTAAATTTCATGATCTTCTATAACTGTGTGCTGTTGTTTGTTTTACAAAACAACTTTTTTGGTATAGGCTCGTGAAGTAACTTTTCAAATATCTTTAGTATTTCATAGAGCAGCAACAGACAGGAAGCAGATAACTTACATGTTCTTAATATAAATCATGACATGCTAGTAATTGTCCTTCCCCCAATTTTTTTAGTCTTTAACAGTAAAAACAACTTAAACAAGGTTTAACTCTAGAATAGCATTAACCTTACCTGTGTATGAGGGAAATTTCTGCACCCTTGGCCGATTTTAGTTAGGATGTATTATAAGAAAATTACGTCTCTTCAGATATACCTGTAAGTCTACGATTTATACCACTTCATTCTTATCTGTTCACTTGTTGATAATCTGGCCACGTGACCTTATTATGAAGTAACTGTCAATTTTGTCACTTTTAAAACTTTGACAATGAAACAATTATAACCATTGTATGAGATATTATTGGAAAGACGAAATCGCGAGGAAGTACGGTGAAGAAGGTCTCAGCTCGATGAACCGAACATAAGAAGGGTTAAAATGGTGTTATATTCTTACAAATTATAAACATGGTAAACAGCTTGTTCTGGAATCCCCTTCCTCGTCACATCCAGTAGTGGACAGCCTACCACCACACATCAACCATCATTTTTTCCTTGCATCCCTTAAACTCCTAACCAATCGACGATGGCCATGAGGAACATCGCTGCAATAATGAAATATTGAGCAAGAGTCATAAGCTTCCAGTTAGTTCTAAAGGGGAAGGGTTCCGATGACAGCATCTTTACCTACTTTGCTTCACGGCATCTTCACTGCCTTAATGATACTTGATCTTGATTATTTTAAATCAATTTATTGATCTTCTATCGTTCGTCAATTGCATTACCTCTGGTTTTTATTTACAGGAATTCTATAATAAAGTGGCAATACACTCGAATTATCAAAGAAGCTGCCCGTTCCAGAGTTGTAGCACATTTTCTGATTGCCTTACTGGCTGCTTCGTTGCATGTAAAAGATCTATCTGTATCAGCGGCGGACCACCTTTTGGAGGATAATATGGAAAATACTAGAGAAGGGAAGCCTTTTGCAGGGAAAACGTTCAGGCCTATTTCTGAGATTTAATTTGGACGGAACCATGATTTTAGAACATTGACGGAGAGATTTCGCACTGGGGAAGTTTATTAATGAAAACTTGAGCAGTGCTTTAATTTCGAAATGATTTTATTGTAACATATCACCTTTGTACTACGTTATAGAATTAAGTAAAAAATTCTACGTTATATGTGTACAAAAGCAATATTTGCTTTGCCGGGTAAACCAGTCTCAGAATCAGGGATTGTCTCGAGGATTGCCCGATTTGTCACTTTAATTTACCACTTTTGAAGTAATTTTAAAAGTTGCAGAAATATCAAGGAACTAAGTGTTGTATTTGCTTACTGATGCTTTTTCACTATGTTTAGAAACAACATTTTTGGTATAAATTTGTCAGTGTCAAATGTTGATGTGACGGATCAATGGCTTCGAGGGACCGTTTTCTTTCTAGTTTTCTAAGTCGTTGGACATTTCTAAGTTTGATAGCAAGTCTTTTGTGTGTTAAATATAGGCTCCAACTAAGTATTAGTAGACTTTTTTCGTAAAAGGGATTACGTTGAAAATTCTTGCTTCGCATAATCATATCAATAATCAATAATCGATTGCATAATTACCATCTAATTATGTAAATGCATCTACATTAGTACAATGTTACTATGGTCAGAGATTATTCAAGTTAAAACAAAAAGGAAAATGCCGCGTCACAAATTTTCACCTTAAGGAGATATTAATTGCTATCAAGATTCATTTAGCCTTTCCAGACCTGTACATTTGAGAGAGGAAATGCCATGTATTATATTAGTGCTTTTAATACATCGAAAATTTTGGAGGGTCCTAGAAATGGGAAAACACTCATTGCAAATCAGGCTTCTGAAAGATCTTTAACCATTTTGATCTTTATGTCTTATGTACAAAAAATTATTACACATATCATGCTTTGAATTGTTTACTAAGAGGATTAAAAGATCCTCTTATGTGTTTATATGATCGTCCAAACATTCCACGTATTGCGTATCTGTATTGATTCTCGGCATCCACAGGTTGGTGATATACCCATCAAAACTTAGCTTCAACTTTGATTACCCTGTGTAAACCATTATGTAGCAGACAGTTACCCAGTTCGAATCCCGCTCGGACATTTTCACTTTTCTCTAGTACCTTGCAACACTCGATATGTTCAAATACGCTCTTCTCTGTTACACTATGTAACTTTCAATGGGCTGTGGAGAGCATGATAGGCCGAATGGTACTCCTTTCAAGGTCACGTTGCATGGCCCAGAGAGACTGGTTTCCGAAGTTGCGTAGCGCTGAATGCGATATCCACCGGTAGAGTACTAGGAGCTAATGTGGCAACTAGAGAAAAGTGAACTCACCGGGTCACCATACCTCAGTTGTTAGAGCAGCACATCCCAAAAGCATGGATCCCGGGCTCAAATGCCGTGAACTACATTTTTTCTTTTCTCTAGTATCGTATCAAAACTTAAAAAATTACGTAAAAGATTAAACACGAACATGCTAAAATTAGAGGTGAAAAATCTATGTCTCAAGGTAGTAGGCGAAGCAGCAGCATCAAGAGAATAAAGTAGTAGTTATGACTGTCCCGAGACCTGAAGAAGGTGAAAGATGAAGAGAGAAGGGCAAAATTTCATATAATGGCGGTCTGGAAGATCGTACCCAAGTCTGCAAGTAGCCATAGCTACTTCCTCCCTTCACTCCTTGCTTAATCATGAAGGCCGTGCGAGGAAGGGAATTGATTTTTTGTTAATTGGGTCATCTTTTGGAAGCGATTCATCATGCTGTCTACCATGTGGGTATCCTCTAAAAAAGGTTGATCTTGAATAGTAGCAGAAATCTATTTGAGAAATTTAGTTACCTCCATGACATGCCTCCATCGCTATTTCTTGACGACGACTCTTAAACTTATTCTATCTTTAATTTCTCGGTTTTACAATAAAGACATCTAATGCTCATATTGGTGGATTAATCCGATCCGTAAAAGTTTGAAGCTAAATTTTTTGTCAGAAGTGCCTTGAAATGTAGTCTCTTCTTTCCATAGAACGTTTTAACTATGCTGTCAGTCAGTCCGTTTTTTGTTTCCTTGTTTAACATAGTCTTACGCTTAAAACAAAGCCCTTATGACTCTCTCAAATACCGTAGTTTCTAGTTTTTAGACGCTAAAATTGACGTCGCTAATCTCGGAGATATTTAAAAAAAACAAACTAGAGACGTAGCAAAATTCTTTTTGCCGTAGCGGAAAGAAAATGTAAGGCTCTCAATACCAAATTGGCGTGTATTGAAAATTGAAAAGTTAGTTCTTACCAAAGGAAGTGATATGGTTTACGCCGAAAGCTTAAAGTCAGCAAGCTTTAAGCGCCATTATGAGGATGAATTTCATTAGTCCATCAGAATACAAGGATTCTCCTTCCTTCATGCTTCTATTTCATGATAAATTAGTAGATTTCTTGGCTACATAAAGTTCTAGGATATTGTAGATGCATCGCTGGTCTCGTGACATAGGAAAGGGAAACTTGTAAAGGTGGCAAAAAGAAGAAAGACCACAATCTTTTATTTTTCATGGAAACCATAAGTTAAGGAATAATTATCAATTTATAGACCGACAGTTTGAGACGTTCGAGTGAATATTCAGCAATAGCAAACGATTACAGATCTGGCCAGGTATTCGGAAAATGATCAGCCAAAAATTTTATTTCTTAAAGGACTCCAGTAATATTTGTTACAAAGTATCATTTGAAGCCACTTGTGAGTGCTAGAGTGAAGCTTGTTACATCATCAAATTCCGACAGTGCATTTCGTAGATGCATCTCAATATTTACCACTTGGACCATACGTTATAAGTTTAAAATGATTTATGTCATAGATTCTAGAAATATACCAGTTTTGTCTGTATCATAACACTTTCAAAACATTACTTTGAGAGACGTTAAGAAAAATTGAAAGTTTACATACGACCCTTGGAGATGGTGACACTCTTATGATAATCGTAAGATTGTGAGAAAATGTTTTGCAGGAATAAGAGAAAATTTTAGGCACAACTGTTTAACATCTACTCCCTGATAAGTGATCTTTGCCGTATCTTCATTGACACACAGAACGATTTGTAAAAACTGTATTATTTTTTATCCTTTTATCCTATCGGGCTTTCTCCCGGAAATTTTTTTAGAAAAGTTGTTC
The DNA here is from genome assembly GCA_010016065.2 of Carybdea cf. marsupialis auct. non (Linnaeus, 1758). Taxonomy (NCBI): domain Eukaryota; kingdom Metazoa; phylum Cnidaria; class Cubozoa; order Carybdeida; family Carybdeidae; genus Carybdea; species Carybdea cf. marsupialis auct. non (Linnaeus, 1758). The sequence continues at coordinate 7,848 of JAAAKL020007440.1, read as the reverse complement.
ATGGTGGTAATGCCAAAAACATCTGGAGTGATGTTACCATCCCAGTATATATTTCATTACATGTCCTCTGTCCCTTTTCACTTGTAATGATATTATTAGATTAGCCATTCATTTAAATGACAGATTTGGGTACCAGACAAAAAATTGATTGAAACAGCGATGCCAGCGAGGTATGAGCAGTATCACATTGTAAGCGGAAGGCAGTGATCTCAAACTCTTAAACGCACAGACACAAACACGGACATACACAGACACATACATACACATACAGAAGCACACACACACACAAGAGTTCGGGCAGCATAGCAAGACCAACGCTGCATCTTCAATTCCCCTTTTACTTTCTTGAGGTGTGGAAATTTTCCTAAAAGGGCACTTTTATGACCAGTAAGAAAACTCAACATACGCGTTATTTCAATATTTTGCATCGAGAGTTTAAAGGAAAAAATAGTTGAATTTTTACAAGGATTTCAAAAGGACAAAGGTAGGGCACTGTTTTCAGAAACGTAGAATAAAAGACACTTACTATTTTGACAGACATTGGATAGTAAACAACATCAACATCAATGTTTTGCAGAAGATAGTACTGTACAATGATACTGCAAAAGTTGCTCGGGTGTTGCTAAGCTACGCAACCTTACCTAAGAAGCAGAAAAACAGGAAGACTGATCTTAATTCCTTTTCTTTTCTTTATTACATTGCATGATGCCTGAAGTTTATTTAATTCAGAAGAACGATCCGTTGTTAGTTGATTTAAAGGACATGACGTCAAAAGATTTTGACAAATCTATGGCGTCATCAGGGAGGTTTTACTAAGAGTTATCCCTTTTCTATCAAACTCTGTTATCTCACCACTGCGATATAAAATTGATACTTGTAAAGGTCTTTTCATTAAGTAACTAAGGCCTTCCGTTTCATGTGACATACTGAAATCATTTAAAGAAAAGTCAAATAGTTGGCTGGATATACACACAACAAAGGTTCCCTTACTTCAATATGAACTATATAAGCTCCGTTTACGTCAGCATTGAAAGAAAGCAACTTGTTTTCATCTTTTTATTATACATGAGTACTATATGTAGCTTTATATCTGACATCATATTTCTGGCATGGGAAATCAAAATAATAAATCTATTTCTTTTGCCACCTCCACAAGAGGAAGGTATTTTCAAATATGTCTGCGTATTAGTAGCTACCGCTTGTTTCAAAACTGCTATCAAGCGACCTCCCTACATTATTATCATAATTGTAGAATATCATCTGTCTGACATCTATATCTAAGAGAAAAGCTTAAACTGAGGTAATTTCTCTTTTCCAAAGAACCATGATCAAAGGTAACTTAATAGTATTTTGTACTGTTTCAGTACTGATGCTGGTGATTACCGAAGCAAAACCACACGGAAATTTGAGGAAATCAATCCATAACACCAAGGTCAGTTTGCAGCACTACAAGGTAGTTGGTAGACTTCGAATTATATGTGTTTTGTTGTTAAATCATCTCTGAGCGTTTATTGCCATCAAACTGTCGAGCGCGTTCTTTCGAGGCAACATCTTCACTTGGTTTTCATAGGAAGTATCATCTTTACCTGTCCATAATTTTGTTTAGGGCACGTACTACTGAGAATAACGAGTAGTGTGCATTTGGATGAAAAGAGTTAGAAGGCACGAATAGATTTCCGGCCAATTCCCATAAAGATCTAAACGGGACGCCTCATTAAGATTCGATGTTACGACAACTCTTGCGCTGTAGGGTATTGATATTGATCAGAAAGCCAAGACAAAGTTTGTCGATAAACAGAATACAACCTTAATTCAGCGCCAATTTACTAGGTTATATCTATTCTTTGTCCCCTTTAGCAAATATAACTTACGCTGCCTCTTTCTTTGCTACCCTAAAATGTTTGATTAGACGACAGATTTTTTCGGGTTTGATGTTATGGCCTAATCAGCTGGCACAGCACTTGCAGGGGAAGTTTTTAGTTAAAGTTATTCTTTCTAATCCCTTTTACAGTATTACTAGAAATATTTCTCCACTTGGCGTTGATTTTGCTGCTCTGTGACTCTAAATATCAAGTGGAAAGTTCTCTGTCAACCTGAACCCTTTTATAAATGAAAGGGTTCACATCTTTACGAAAGAGGGAGAGCATATAATGTTTGGGCGACCCATTTTCACACTGAAGGGTGATTTAAGTTATCATATATCAGTGATATGTCGATTCTTAGTTGACCTAGCGACTAATTAATTTATCATGCTCCTGTACGACTGGTAGGAGTGCTCAAATTCGTAATTTGTACCTACTATTACGATCTATTTCACTAACAGATTAATTTTCCACAGCTAATTCACCTTTTATCTTCTTGTATCCGATTTCTGGCCAACTTTTGACTCTATTCGATCTATTGTGCACACGGCGTTGCATCATGATTCGCACTCTGTGATTGGTAATCATCGAAATTGAAAAAGTATGAAATGCTATTTAATTTCCTGACGTTGGCTCAAGAGAAAATAGATGCCGAGGACGGAAAGTGAACGATAAATATTTACAAAATAGAGAATTTATTTAACTTCCTGATCTCATGTTATGTGATAGCAAAGAGGAGGTAAAAGGATTTAATTTATTTGTCCTAGTTTGCCCTAACTATTATTATAATTATTTCAAAATTTTTAAAAAACAGGATAAGCAACACCGAAACCCACATTCGTAGATAACTGTCCGAAAGTCTTTTTGTAGTTCTCCCGACGTGCCTTAATTAGCACAGGCGCAAAAAAAATCATAAATTACATTACTAGTTTTATAGGACGGGGTAGCATCCTTCCAGATTTTTGGAAATATTCTCTGAGCCGTAAAAACTACCCGAATCTCCTTGCTCTGATGCAGCCGCTAACGGCTTTACGTATCTAACTTTCAAAGTTTGAAAGTCAGAAACTACGCTTCATAAATGAGTTACATCAAGTGGGAACAAATAGCAAGTAACAAATGCGGGAAGAAAATCTACGTCTACTGTTATTCATTTAAATGGCAGCTGTAAAATGTAGATGGAAAACGTTACCAGTTTTTATTTACTTTCTACACATTATTTGTGATTATTATTATTATTTTCAACACGTTATTTGTGACCTAAGGCTTTGACGTGAAAATGTATTTAGATAGGCATGTCAAGGAAGAGTTTGAACCTGTCAATACTGGATTTTCTTGAGATTCCTAGTACAGAGAGATAGTAAGTCAACGAAATCCTGTTATAACAACATTATAAAGTTTGTCAATATTTCTCACTAAGGTATAAACATTGGATGTATTTTTAAGTGGTTTATTAACTCAAGAATAATTACTTAATTTATGATACTAGAGACAATGATGTCCACCGTCATCACTATTACAAGTGAATCAATCTTTAATCTCTTTTCGCAGGAACAGCATCATGGGATGCAAATGCATTGGAATCAATTCAAACATCGCAGAAGCTGTCCTTGGAAGTCTTGCAACTCCTTTCAACCTTGCGAAGAAGAATGTTACTATGGTTGCTTTGTGTTTATATGCATCCCACAAGGATTTCCTCTCTACTCTATCATACCACAACAACTGTTATCAAGGGACGGCACTTCAAATAAAAGGCGTGTTGCAGAGGCTCCGAGGTAACCTCTATTGACTTTTCAACTTTCGACGCGCTGATATAGAGTTTGGAGAACAAACGAGGAAGGAGCAACAATGGTGTAGTTTCTAATGCTTCTACATAGAAATGTCGAATTGCGTGTTCACGTGTTTGTTTATATTAGCTTTCTGTTGAACGTAGATACACTGAATTTTAGAAAACGTAAAACTTTGCTCTCGTGATTTCATACCAGCGTCATACTTTTAATTAAATTTAAGGTGAGACATGATTGCAAATGAGCAATTTTAGGGTAAACTCATAACTGCTTAATAACGTGTAACTAATTGATTAACATTCGTCTCTTTACAAACCTGTTGCTAAGAAGAATAAATATCCCATAGTGACAATTTTAGATTTGAGATTGATAATAATACTCTTGTCATCTACATTAGGGAAAGCAATACTCATTCACTCTTTTACATAATGGCTGTCTGCTTTTATTGATAATAAATCTCTTTCCAAGAGCTAAAGTTTTGGAAATCGTTTCATCTTACCGATGATAATATGTATTAGCTTTATCATTTTGTTTTCCCTAAACCTTAACCTCCACTTCCTTCTGTACTTTTTTAAGGCAAACGATTATGGGTGAGAACATTTCTGGGTACTCCCTCGTACTTTTTAACTAAATCTTGCTGGATTAATCTGGAAAGAGTTCTAGCTGTCAGGGACCTTTGTTATGTCTTTGGGCCAAACTCCGTACTGCTATTTTGTTTCATTGGCAAAAAAGGACCCTTTTGTAGTTTCTGTCTATATTGCAGATCTTGTATTTTATCTGTTTGCTCGAAAATTGGAAGAGTTTTGTAACTTTGACTGTAGCCTGTAGTGTTCACTATGACAATGTCTGTGTCAAATTCAAATGGTGTTTGGTTTCACAAAAAGCATTCCCGTTTTGTTAATAACGTTACAAGGTATATGCAACCTTCATATGACGTCAGTGATCATTAGCGAGCGCCCAGTAACGTTAAAACGTATCTGCAACAGTCGTATGACGTCAGTGATCGCTAGCGAGCGCATAGAAAACGCAAACATGTTAAATGTTCCAACGAGCGCTGGCGCTTATAGCGAAAAGAATAAGCAGTTTTCGGAATCAGCAGCCCTAAGAGGCATCTGTGAATGATCAGAAGTCGAAGCGACCGGAAAAGTCCTAAAAGAAATTGGTTTCAGTTTTAGTCTTGACCATTGAACCTGACAGCAAAACTGACAGAATATTTTAAAAGACGTCAGAAAATTATCAGTGTTGATATTATGCAAAATATATCACCTTAACTGAAGTACAAGATGATGAAAACACCTCCTTTCCGTTTCTTTGTGATTACTTTTATGCATGTATATCAAGTTCAATCGATATATTCTCAATATAGCTATTTATGTAACGGTATTCCGATTGTCACCTCTAGCAGACAAATGTAAGTTTTAAGGGGGTTGACCAGGCCATGAAATAAATAAATAATATTTGAAAAATGTGAATTGGAGAGACTTACGTTAAGATTCCATTTTAAATGATGACTAAATCTGATATTTTGGACATTTATTAACTTTTATTGCCTGATTTTTGTCCTCTTGAAATTTGGGAGTACATTCTCTCCCTTTCCCCGCGCCTTACACTCTTCTTTTAGCCAAAAGAAAAATATTATTTCCGTTTTGATTGATGAATCTTCTATACGGGCACTTTGAAGTGCAAATGTCGTCAAAAGTACCTTGAAAATTGAACCACACCTAACTTTTGTGCGCTTTTCTTTAATACTTCTGCAGCCAAACGCCGAAATGCTTTTTGTTAATACGCTGATAAACTGGTGTCACAATTTCTTAAGGACTTATCGTCTGGCTTAATTTATCTCCTCTCCTTCTAAAAAGTATGCTGTTCTTCAAACCGCTTGTAACAGGCATCTATCTTCCGAAAAGAAATATTCTTATAGACGATTGATAAGAAGCCATTTTTAGAAAAAACTTGATGTGGTTTAATTTGAGAATAATTTTGCTAAATTAGGAAGCGTCAGTTATATCATTACAATCAAATCCGTATCAAGCAGTGAGTGAAAGAAGGCATGGTAGGTATACTGCTCAAGATACTGTTCAAGATACCCTATTTTTATGTATTTACAATAACCTAAGGATAGACGATAGTTAGCCATTCACTGTAGATGCATTTAAATATTTAATGCTTCCGCCGGTACGTTTCCTTGAGCGCATTGCTTCAAATGATAAAAAAAATTCTGGATTTGTAAATATTGTTTGCACAACCAACTTGTGGCTCAAAGTGAACACGTAGGCCCCTATATAGTCATTAGAGTATAGTCATTCTTTCTGAATTGAAACATTGGAAATTCAATTGTATTCTTTTCAAAAAATACAAAACTTGTGATTAGGTACCAAAGGCTGGTAATAATTGGTTAATCGTAAAGTTTGATCACAAGAAGTGAGATTTTGGGGGAGAGTAGCTACAATGGTACTAAAATATAATAATGTAACATAACGGTTAGAGTAACAAGAACATACCAAGAATTTCAAAGGTTTTACATATTCGATTTCACATAAGACAAGTTTCACTTATTGGGAGTTCATGCACTTATCAAGCGTCGTCTGTATACTTTAATCTGTTTCTACTGTCATACAAATTCATTACATAGAATTAAAACAAAGTAATGACCTTGGTACGTGGTTCGTTAAATTTAAAGAAAGTTAGATAGCGATAAAATCTGGTGGGAAGAAGAAGCCAACACCTTTCTTTGCATTGTGACCCATGTGGTGAAATTGTGTTTCTGTAGGAAACACTTTCAGGTCGATAATTTACTTAATCGATGTATTTATGTTATTTTATTATTTTAGAACAATAAGCATTTAGGCCTAATTAGGTCCTTTTAGAACCCAGATAACGAACTTGGCAAGAAAAAGAATAACAAGATTAAACCTTAACATGCATGTTAACCGGAGAAAACTGAATGTACAATATATAGCTAACCAGTAAACCAGAAAAAGTTTCCTTGAGTTAAAGTTGTCTTTTGGACAAGCAGAATACGACACAGAAATTGAATAAAAATATAATCAGAAACACAATAAAAGTGATGAATATCTTGTCTACTATACGATTTGGAGCTTGTGGGGATTTCCGCGAAACTAATAAAATATCTGCTAGAGATTATGAATTTATTATATTTACATTCATTCGAATGTTCGTTGGTAAATTCAAAGCCCTCAATATGCACTTTTATGTGTTAAGTAAGTTAGGTCTTTGATCAAACAGATATCCTCTCCTTTCCATTATCTTTGGTCAACACCTATTCACCACATTGGTTGCTAATGTCTCTGCAACAAGGTACAAAAAAGAAGTAAATGGAGAAGAAGAAGACAGAAAGAATAAGCAAGAGAAACAATAACAAAAAGAAAAAATGTAGGGAAAATGTTTAGAGCCTATAATTTGATCCGAGGAATGCATACCTGGGCTTTGTAATTCATGTGGTACTTAGCTGCAATTCAGGGCTAGACCTGTGAAAATCTGTAAAGTTAGACTGCAGTACAAGAAATTAATGACTATGCACAATGTTTTGTGCGTAACAAGTAATGTATATAGTTTATATTCGCCTGGAAAAGGAGGCAGGAGAAGGTTACTGAGCGCTAAGGATACTTTAAAATGGGTAATAGGTGGATTCCAGGGATGCAGACAATTAACTAGTGCTAAGGATGTAAACGATCACGTGATATTTAAAGAAAATTTCTACAATTGGTTAAGAAAATTAGGAAAAGGAAAGAAAAACAAATAAATGGGAGAGAGAAAAAAATTGCTTGATCACTTAATGAAACAGGTAGATGATGTTACAGGGACAGTGGCTAACGGATGGGACTATCAGAGGAGAAAGTTAAAGTCTCATCCTAGCTGCTTACAAAGAATCTATCAAAGCAGATATGATTAACTGTGAGTTTTATAAGACCAAAGATAACAGTTCGTACAGAATGTAAGGTCATCAATGTGAAACTGCCAACGACATTTTGAGCGAATGCAAGAAGCTGGCCAATAAGGCAGTGACGTGCCGTCACTGAATTTAATACGCATGCAGCAGACAAAAAGGGCGAGGTCATAACAAAATGAAATATTATTAATCAATAGAATAAGGTAACAAAGCCAATATGAGGATTCGTTCTGGAACTAATCTACTTGTATCTAAAATCGAGTCTTCTATATTTTTGTATAAAGTCCTCTAT
>JAAAKL020007439.1:0-16888 GCA_010016065.2 Carybdea cf. marsupialis auct. non (Linnaeus, 1758) | reverse complement strand
AAGATGATGATGATGATGATAATGATAATGATAATGATATTTGTTAGTGATGATGACAATAGTAGTAGTTATGATAGTGTAAGATAATGGCTATAAAGATGATGATGATGATGATAATGATAATGATAATGATATTTGTTAGTGATGATGACAATAGTAGTAGTTATGATAGCGTAAGATAATGGGTATAAAGAGGATGATAATTGACTTGAAAGTGATCATGATTCTGGTGGTGATGATAAACATTTTGTTAGAAGTTGTGATGGTAGTAGTGGTTATGATGATACAATGTTGATACTACTCTTTGTCTCATGGCAAACTCATGATTTTAGTAAAAATTTAGGACAATTGTTTTACGTTTAAGAATGACTGCAGTAGTTTCTCGATCTTAAATTATCACTGCTATTCTTGCAATAAAAATGGGGAAATTATGTTCTGTTTATTAGAATATGTAATCTAGATACTGTGTGAAATGTTATGTATTATTAGCTGTTGCAATGTTATACAGTACAACTGTCATATTGTATCATTTCAGTCATATCACTGCTTTAGTTGAAGTGATTCTTTTATTAGAGATAGACTCAAGTCTTATGTTTGTATGCTTGTTCTTCTACGTTGCTTCCAGAATCACTGTGAACTATTGATAAGGGGTACAAAATACTGTAACAATACTGAATTTAAAACTAAAGCAGAATGACATGATGCAACTTGTTGTTTTCAACACAGCATAAATTAGAAGCTATTGTTCACAGTCATGCATTAACTCACATGAGTGTCTTTTCAAGTTTAATACCGCACATGAAAAAATAGAGCATGTTCTATTCTTACAACCAGTTGAAAGCAGCAACAACAGCATTTTATATGTCACAGTGTCAAAGTCAGGAGCTGGGGGCATGTTTGAGGTCACTACAGCAGCAATTGATTGCATTGTATTGTAGTATTTGTGTTGGTACATGTGAAACTGCTTGGCAGAACAGTAGAAATTCAATACAGACAGCATTGAAGGTATATTTACATGTTATTGCATATCAAGTGGCCCATTGATGTAACAATTTTGTCATATTGTAGCCAGGTTCATTGATTCAGTTTTGAGAATGGGGAGATGTCTATGTTATCAAAAGTAGGGCACACTTCAGGATTGTTGTACAAAGCAGCTGTGGTAGCAGTCCCTCTGAAGCCAATTGGCAAAGTACCATACAAGCTAGGGAAATATAAATGCCCCTCCTGAACACTTGAATTCATGTGGAATGTTTCTTCTGAAATGAATCTTGCTGATCAGTAGTAGAAAAGGCCAAAATCTAAAAATGTCTTTTACCAAACCTCTCAAATCCACAGCTTGTTTGATGCAGGGATCCATGATTGTATCAGACTTAACAGCTCATTCTTCTGGATGGTTGTTATCAGTAATGGTCTGTGGCCTCAGGAGCCATTGTTTTCCCAACAAAGTGTTGCTGCCTGTGGTGTTAACAAAGGCTTGTGTCAAGTCTCCGCAAAAGCTACACATCTTAGTGTTTCAAGTATTTCTTTGCCAAAAGCCTGAAAATAGTCTGTAAAATTGCTGTGTTACATGTCAGTAGTTTTATTTCTGAAGAATCAAAGCCAGCATAGATGTATGACCTAGGTTGGCTTTGTATTAAGTTCACTTAAAGAGAATCAGAAAGTCATGTGCAGCTTGAACATTATGATCACACTATTAGTTAAAGCCCAAAGTAGGCGGAGGTGAGTGCAGTTGAAGACAGCTAGTTGCTTCATGTGATTCCACTTAAGAAAAATCTCATCCTTAGCAATTTCAACGTAAGCATAAAGTTTTGTTATCTGATTTTACTACAATGTCTGCTGAAGCTTATTGTACCATGTGCAGGATATGGGGTCTCTTTACATTGTTATAACTGTCACATTGATATAGCAAAATATAATATTGTGTATACTTAACTATTTTTCCTTGAATTAACTAGGATTATATAAGAACATCAACATACCAAAGGGCGATTCTGCAAAATATTGCAGACTTTAGGGAGAAGGTATAGTACACATTCTTTTTTATACACATTAAAAGTTACTTTTATAGCATAATAGATTTATGCCAGCTAATTAGTATCGACCAATGGGTATGAGTATTAAGTGATAAGATAGAAAGAGGTCCTGTAGATGACTTTACATTGTACTAGCCTTCAGAAATGAATGTGATGCATCATATCTCCTTACAGAGAACCATCCTATTTATCAAGAAAATGATCTTGGTTTAGAAATCTGTATGAAGGTTGATTTTCACTTGAACGAATTATTTCCATATTTATACACAAAATATGAAGGAAAATATGAAGGTGATAAGTAAGATTGTGCCTTTGTAGTTCATTACGCTTTTCAGTGTCAATTTAGAAACTTGACATTAAGTCAACTTTTTTATGGAAGATGTATATGCAATCAAAAAGTTGAAGGGGCAAGTGTTATAGAACAGCAGCAAGAAGAACATTTTATTTGGCAGTTGAGGATCGCCTGGCAAGGAAACAGTGCTGTAAATCCTTGAGAGTAGATATCTTTCCATTGGTGTTCTATTCACCTCAGCAGACATAGACAGCATAGAACTTGGCAGTTTAGCCATGTACACACCCCAACAGTAACCAAATGTGAGCACTCTTTGTTGACAGACGAAATTCTGAACTATCTCTTTGTATGACAAATAGGGCATGCAAAGAGAGGACAAAAAGGTGAATGTATAGGGAAAAGAAATTAGCATTAAATATATGTGCATGGTTATGTTACCAAACAGATATTGTAAGTGGTATTTGTTGAATAATTGTTAAAGAGCAATAATGACCTAGGTATGTGTACTCTTGCATTTTAAGCCTAATCTCTGCTGTGAAAGCTTTACTCTATTTACATAACTTAAGTTTAAAGGTTTTTAAGAGCAGGGGGTTTTCCCATCAGGTGTGGCCATACCCAATTGGTGCCAATGAGTTATTGAGCATGTTTTTACATGCAGCATTTTGGTAGTATTCGAATAGTATTATTAATCATGTATCTGAAAGACACTATTAATACATTTTGTTTAAACAAATTAGAGTAGCATTTCAATATTGATAAAGATTTATTGACCCCACCTGTTGTTTCACCTGATCTTTCTTTGTTTTTTAGGTTGTATTAGACGTTGGTGCTGGCACTGGTAAGAGGTTTCAATTATGATGTATATATCATGTCAGTAAGAATAGTAAGGTGTGATTTTCTGTGTAGATTATGGCCTATGTAACTCTCATGGCTTCATGAGGAATATTTTATGTTTGTGTTCAATCTTTTTTTTTTCTGTTATCCAATCGAAGAATAAACATTGCATGTTGCCTTAATACAGTATCACATTTTGATAATGGTTTGGAATCTAAACGTTGCTTCAGCCGTGCTTGCTCCCCCTGGATCTGCCCCAGTGTCCATAAAATATGATTCCTATAATTGTTGACCACCTTAGTGATCCATATTCATTCTTTATCAGACTATTTTGATGTATATAAGTTAAATTGCATAAGTTATTGACAATTTCATGTGAGATGCAGTAGAATATATGAACCAAGGAAAGGAAGACGTATCCGAATCTTGTCATTTGTAGATATGCTTGCCACAGTGATAGAATGAAAGTTTAAGATTGGAAGACTAACCTGTGCTCCATCACGGAATCTTCAAGGTAGCTTTGTGTTTCCTGTAAGTAATAAGGAAGATTCGACTGATGGACATAAAGCATAAATATGCGAATATGTAAGAACTTGAAATCATAAAAGGCTCAAGAAGTCGTCATTGTAGTGGCACTTGACATGATGTGGTTCAATTGATCTGATGAAAATGATACATTTCGGACTTCACTGTTTAGAAAATGTCTTTGGGAGAAGTTATTGGGTATATTTAAGAATTGTGTGTGTGGGGGGGGGGGGGGATAGTTACGATAGCAACATAAAAACCATTTTCAACCTCCTTCCTTTCTTTATCCAGAAGGTAGGCATTGAATTTTATAGTGTAAGAGCATTGGAGCAGAGCTTCCCTATTTCCACCACCGTTCAAGCAGATTCTGTAAGGGTGTGGCCTCTTGATGTTTGAGTAATATCTTCGTCGTAAAGCCGTATGTCATGTATCTTTTGTTGCGTCTAGAAAAAATTCTCGAAACATTTGAGAAACCAGCAAGCGGGGGAGTCTGTTAGAAAAAAATTAGCATTTTATCGTTTCACTACTAGAGTATCAACCGTAACAGATTCTTGACCAAAAACTCTTCATTACACAGCACAACTTGTTTTGGCCATCGTGATCGCCATTTCAAAATTTGTGATCCGGACTCAGTTGAGTGTTGATAGGTCTTGCTCACAGACAGGTACATTGCTGCAGCAATGCCTTATTAGAAAGGCATTCTCTCAGAGGATAAGCACTAGAGATGATGGTACTTAAAAATTTTTTGCAATCTTTGGTATTTGAGCCGGCTGCTGTGGTAGGAGAAAAAAAGCTAAGACAATGAAACCATGTGTCAATAATATCACAGCTACATTAATTTTTGCGTATGAGCAACGTGAGCAGGTTTTAATTACTCTTTGGTGCTTCTTCGTATATTTAACACCTTGAGGCTCAGTATGTGTTCATTGGTCTGTGTGGCATTGTATAAGCATGGGTTAGTATTAGAGAGGCTGGCTTTATATATATACACGCCCAGGTTTAACCACTTGAGGGAGCAAGGTGGGAAAGCCTCTAAGAATCTTGACCTTTTTATTTTCTTAATTTTTGCTATACAGCTTTCAGGGGAATATATGACCATTGACCATTTTCAGTGGCCAACTAACCCCTAATTTTTGGTGGTTAAACAACCTTACGCGGAATATCGGCCATGCCCCGATTACGGTCGGTTAAGTTTATTACAAATGGACCTTGGTAGTTAGTGGCCAGGAAGATTTGGGCCACTTCCCAACGTTTCTGCCTTGTGGCTTTTACCCATTCAGCCGGCTTGTTTTTCTTGGTTTCTTGTGAGATCATGTATAGCTGGAAAGACATCTTCCATCTTGGTTTCATGTAAATGGTGGGCCTTTTCCCAATGAGTTACAGGGGGTAGTACATGATAAGTTTGTGAGACTTTGGTTAGTTACATTATGTTTTGTTTATACTTGTGTCCGGTCGTTCTGTTGTGACGGAGAGGTAAACGGTATGTCGGTGTTGCGTTTAGGATTCCCTTTACCAGTCTCCAAATCAGTCAACGATGCATCAAGCATTTTGTTTTGCGCAATGTAATACCAAAGTGGGGCCCAGTATTCGGATGCAGAAAAGCAGAAGTCGAGTTGAGATTGGGGGCGTACGCCAACATGTGAAGCACATCAAATTTGTGCCCAAATGATTTCTGCTAGCATCCGTAGTACGTTAAGTTATGCAGTTCCTTTTCCAGCTGTGGTAGATGTCAGGTGCATCTATTTCGAGAAAGTAACAGTTTGTTGTTTCCTCTCCAGGTATTTTGTCATTTTTTGCGGTACAAGCAGGAGCCAGAAAGGTGTATGCAGTAGAAGCTAGTAATATGGCTCATCATGCAGAAGTATGTCTTTTTTTATTCTGCTGCATCTTTGTTGTTTTGACATTACAATTACAAGTGAAGTTGATCTATGTGTTGAACTCTATTCCCATTCGAGTAAATCCTCAGTAGTTGTAGGGAGTTAATCTGAAAACGTGGATTAGAGTTCGGGATAGTTGTGGAGTACGGGATAGTTGTACAGTTGTAGATTACGGTTGCATGTAGCAAAGTAAACACCAATAGGGTCGACCAAATAGACTTTTCAGCTACATTGTACTTGTCATGTTCTGAACATAATCCTAACGTGCATACAAAAGTTATCCTTTGTATGTCGTCGTCTCGACAAGTATCTTGTATGAGAGTGATTTTGGTTACTACTGGATTACAATTACATCAACTGCATTAATTGAAACTGAATCTGAACATATAAAAAATACATATTTGTGACATTTCCTTTAATAAGTTACGACTATGTGACATGGTTGTAATATTTCCCATTGTGAGTGGAACTGGTCATTCCTTCCTGTTCCTGAGTGGTTCCTCTGTTCAATGACGTTGTCATTGTCGAGTCGGGAGAACACCTCTCCGAATCAGCTCGTTAAATTCCCCTCTATTCTCGGTGACCTTCTACGCCTGTTGTCCATCAACACCGAGCAGTTCTGCAATCTTGATCTAAGTATCGTGATTAATATGTATTTGTTAGCTGGCGCAAGGCAATGCAGAACATAAGGTTTTGAATTACCTTGCACCAGTTTACCAAGTTCAGTAAAGAAGATGACTATGAATACTCCTGATTTTGCCGAATTGGACAACTACTCCTGCTCCATGCAACAGCACCATCGTACTGGCATAATACATGAAAGTGAAATGATAATTATTACAGGGTTTAATTCTGCCATTCCTGACTTACCTTATATAGCCGTACTGATAGCACGAGTAGCTTTCACCCGTTTTGCTCCAAATAGCTCTACGTTCGGTTGTGTGACGTGTTGAGCCCCAATGTTTGGGAATCCACAGGGTAGCATCCAAATTATATTTTCTCTTTGTCGTTTATCTTTAATTTTACGTTTCAAGAAATATCATCTTTCGCTGACATTTTGTTGTTAGTTGTATTTTACTAACCAAGTTACTATTTTTTTAATTTAGACTGTAGTTCAGAATAATAATTTATCTGGTACAATAGAAGTCGTCTTTGGTAAAATAGAAGAGGTGAGTTACAATTTGATGATTGTCATTAGATTCGTATGTAGGGATGTGTTCTTAACTTACGCATGTGAATGATTGTAAACAGCGCTCGGAATTCGCGACGGCATTCGGTAGTGCTATCGGAACTGACGTGGACAAAGAAAATAGCGACGGCAAAATATTGCCGAGTAAGTTCACTCACAAGGTTCTGAAAAAAGCCATTCCTCCTCAATTTCGGTATGACAGTCTGCCCATAGATTGTTCATTTATGCAGCAAAGTCCATGTGTGAATGAGCCGGGAAATTTCTAAGCATCCCAAATAGTTCCACGGAAAGTCAAATTAATAGCCGTACTTCACTTTTCCGGCATCAATGTTTCACATTTTTTCAAGACAGCTCACATTTGTCTGGTCTGTGTCCAGAGCCCTCCGCCAGTTCGCTGAGACCAGCGCTGTACGTCACAAATGTATTACGGAGAGTGTGATGGTTTGGAAATGAACGAAAATGATCTGCTTGCGACCAGAAAACAAACCACATAAGCAGATTCCAATTAAAATTTGAGGGTATTTCACATTCGTTGTCACCACTCTTGAATAAAAAAATTGCCGTCGTGTGCTGTCGCATCCGGATCCTGCGACGACAATATATCACCGCCGGAGTTTTTGGTGGATTCCGAGGGCTGGTAGATCATTGATCTCCAAAAAAGACTGTGTCGAGCTTCCCGCTGTTTTCAACAGCAAAAACGTATAGTCACGTGTACTGGCCCCCCATTAGTTAATATAGCGCGGGAAGGTCCGCCATGTTACGTAACATTGTTTATAAGCTTTGTTTGATGGGGACTGAAATGGTGTCAAACGACTGACCTCACTTTGAGATGGAAGATGCTCGATCCAGTGTTTTTTAGAGATCATTGTTGTATATTCAATCATCTTTGTTAGCCCTTGTCATGCGTGTTATAGCTTTAATGTCGACTGTCCTCTTATGCTGATTTCATAGAACACGTATGAAATCATCCTTGTGAGGGCGATGATACGGGAAAGCATATGATGTTGTCAACCATGTTGTTCTTGTTTTCTCTTATTTATGAAATTACCCCGTGGCTTTACTTTAATAGAATATATATATGTGGCAATCTAATTTTGGAAACAAATAGAAGTGGAAAAGTTCTGTTTAAGTTAAAAATGCGCCAGATATTTCTCACTTAGACAAAAATTTTCATAGTCTATGTTATGTTTTAAGTAACATGTACCATCAATTTTTGGAGGTGGTGAATTATTCGCAATATTAATTTGATTTTGTTTATTCCTTTTATTTTAATGTAACACAAATCAAGGTAAGATTCTGCGACTACATTCAGATTCTACGACTACATTCAGCTTCTACGACTACATTCAGATTCTACGACTACGTTCAGATTCTACGACTACGTTCAGATTCTACGACTACATTCAGATTCTACGACTACATTCAGATTCTACGACTACATTCAGATTCTACGACTACATTCAGTCCATTTATGATTTTCTAAAGCTTTCTCTTATATACTTCGTTAATGCAGGCATAGGTTTCAACACTTTAGTTTGCTATTTTAGTTACAAGGCCGTTCGTTGATAAGAGAATACAACAATTCTGAAGTTAACATTTCCAAATTGTAGAAGTAGTAATATTTTACCTATCCATTTCATACATTTTCTCTGATTATGCTCTGCTTGTTCACCTCCCAGCCCCGACTGCCATTGATATTCTCGTTGTTTGTTTTTGTTAGATTGATATACCGGAACAAGTTGATATGATTATAAGTGAACCTATGGGATATATGTTATTCAACGAAAGAATGCTAGAGACGTATATTCATGCCAAGAAATTCTTAAAGCCAGGTGGTAAGTCAGCACACCGTCTACTAATACCTTGTCTTTGAGTTAACGATATCAAGTAATGTAGAATAATACGCCAAAAAGGCAACTATATTACAGACCACGTTTCGTCTATTTCTGACGCCCTCAGGTCTATTGGAGATATTACTTGTAATACAATCGCTTGCAGAATAATATTTTTGGTGAACCGCTAATTGTAACATGGTACATTCCAAAGAAGGTATGCCACTGTTGCGGCCTAGCTGAAAATAGCTGAGAAAGAGCATAAAACAAAGTTAGGCTAAGGGTATGACAATAGTTTAATTGCTCATATATTAGAAGCACAAGAGGGTGGATGGCTCAAAGAACATTAGAAAAACATAATGAGCATACAAAGATAAATAAATAGATAAATCAATCTTGTGTTAATTATAATTTTTTAAAAACTTCAATGCCATTCACTTGTTTATTGTACTGATAACATTCTTACTGCAGTCGCCCGGCAAGCTCGTTGGGGACAGCGAGATTTCTAGGTGGATTTACAAAGAAATAATAACAATTACCACAACAGAAAAAAGGAAGAAAAAAAGAGTAATAAGAACTAAGAACATAAAGGAAGAACGCCTACATTTTTAAAATAGTCCAAAATCGCTAGGTCAGCCCAATGTTTATTTCTTCTACAAAATAGATAAAATGATATTATATATTGTTATTATAATTATAATAATAATAGTAGTAATAATAAAAATAATAATAATGATAATAATAATAGTAATGTATTGTTTTTATATACCACCATATCTAGTTCAGAATCATTCCATAGCGGTTAACAATTCATACATATATTACCCTGGCGGTGGAACTTCAAGACTGCTTGGGTTGCAGAGTTTCCAAGTACTGCCTTATACGGCTCGCATACAGATTTACCCATCGTGTAAGCCAATAACATACCTTGCCTAAGGGTACTACTGTATAACCTGGACGAGATTCAAGCCCACGACCCTTCGATCTTGAGTCCGACGCTATACACATTAGGCCACACGTACACGCATCTATGATGATTCATCTACGGGATGAATTTTTCCTCAAATGTTGTGAAGCTTTGTTGGCATTATATTTAAGTGGTGACATTAAGAAATAGTAAGGTTTCCTGCCCGTGCATTGTCAGCTTTTCTTCTTGTCAACTTTTTGTTTTCTTGTCCTTTTGCATCTGTTAGTGTCTCATACAGCTTGCCGGTCTGATTCTTACGTGGTTTTCTTTTTGTAAGGAAGTAACATTCGTTGACACGTGTGCTCTGTTAATACTTTTGTAGGCAAGATGTTCCCAAGTAAAGGCGATCTTCATGTAGCCCCATTTACTGATGATGCTTTGTACATGGAGCATTTTGGAAAATCTAATTTTTGGTAAGTAGTAGATAGTGGTTATAATTTGAGAAAACAATTAAAAGCTCGTGTCACGTTAAAACGTTGACGTCATAAAACGATAACGGTAAAACGATAACGATAAAACGATAACGGTACCGAGTTTAAGTGTGGACGCACCTCTTGCTTTCAGTAATAGGGTTTAACGTCGGGTTATTTTATAGAATATCTTGAAACTTGTCACTACTTTTATTGAATATTGCTTCAACATGACAACCGGTGACGCTTTTAGGGCTGGAAAACTGGAGGGGCTACATTTGGACATTGAAACTTGTAGGAGGGGGGGAGGGAAGCAAACTGATCTAGTACCATTGTCTTCAAGGTTCATTCACCTTTAAATACTTGTTAAGTTTCAAAAGCATATGGTTCTTGTTGTGGCATGTGACATTTATCCAGATTCAAGGTAACAAGAAACAGCATTTCGATCGTTGCTCACATGAAATTAGGCGTCAAAATGGAATGTCAGAGCAACGCCGTTGATCAATGAGCGTTCAATGGAAAGGAGATCCTCATACGATGCTTAAACATTAGCTAGAACGTTAACAGCAGAGCCAGACAAGGTTGATAGGTAGTACTCTATTAGTTTGTGACGCTAATTCTTTAAAGACTTATAGATGTAACAAACTACCGTGATCCAGCTTTGTTGACCTTGACAAATTGGCCGACCCTTTTAAATCACGAAGCCAAATACCAGCATCTTATGGGGGTGAAGCAGTTTTCGTTGACAAGACTTGGCCATTTCCCTGCCACCTTAGAAGCGCCACTGATGAATAGAAACTATTGTGGGAACATCTTTTAGCAGCTGATTATCCAATGTATTGCAAGGCTCATTTAGTTTGCACTTCAGTAGAGTAGAAATCCCTCCGCCGATTAGAATGGGTTTCAATTTCGAAGGTCGTAAGTGGATGGGTTCTTGGTTGGCTTTCCTACTTGAAGTCATCAAAATGCATTTTCTAGTGAAAGTCGAGAAGGCAAAAGCTCTTGTCATGTTAACATAGTAACAGATATTACCATTTTCTGAAATGCATTTCATTAATTAGCTATTTTAAATTTGAATCATGCCAAAGGATAATTCTTACTCATGTTGAAATGTTACATCTGTGCAGGTTTAACTATAAGTTCCGTGTTTCCCTTTCTTTAGGTGTCAGAGTTCTTTTTATGGAGTTGACCTTACTAGTCTGCGACAAGCTGCAATCCAAGAATACTTCAGACAACCTATTGTAGTAAGTGGCGATTCCAGTTAGTAAAATAAGTACCAGCAAAATTGTCATCATCATCATCATCATCATCCTCATCATCACCTCATCATCACATCATCATCATCACTATCATCTTCTTCTTCTTCCTTTTCTTCTTTTTCTTCTTCTTCTTCTTTTTCATCATCATCACTATCATCTTCTTGTTCCTCCTTTTCTTCTTTTTCTTCTTCTTCTTCTTCTTTTTCATCATCATCACTATCATCTTCTTTTTCCTCCTTTTCTTCTTTTTCTTCTTCTTCTTCTTCTTCTTCTTCATAATCATCATCATCATCATCATCATCATCATCATCATCTTACTATTATCACAATTAATACTGTATCCCTTTTGAACTTAAAAACCACTTTTGCTTACATCTAGTGCTCTTCATTATCATCCCGTCTGAGGTAAAATCTTAAATATCACAATTTTATCACGAATTAAGCGTTAGTGTCTCATCGAATAGATTTACAGCAAACCGAATCAGTTTGAGGGGAAAAGTATTGAAAGGGGACTGTCTGTCTCCAAGCTTTTTTAATTTATGCTTTAACACTTTGATGATGGTAATCAAACAAGAAAAAATAAGTTTGATTGGATGTCCTTATGCCGATAAAGTAAAGCTAAATGAATGGCTCCACTACACCAATGCCACTGCAATAATAACCACAATCCCCCAAGCTTTTATTAAACATGTTTTATAAGGGGAGTGAAGGGGTAATGGACAAATGCCAGGCATTCGGTTCAAAGGAGGAGAAAACATTAATTCGGCAGTACAAGTCATTCCTTCTACTCAATAATCAAAGAATTCCTTTGGTGCCAGTTCATCAAAGAAATATTTAAGTAAAGAATCCTCTTTTAAAATGCCCAAACTGATTTTATCTAATGAAACATAAGAGTATGCACTGCATTTTTTTCTTCTTTCTCTTCTTCCTTCTTTCGTAGTTCTTATTTACTTGGTGTTTGGTTGGTTTTTTGTTGTATTAGACGCTGATAGTAGTTCGTTGGTTTTTCTTTTGTTTTCCCTCTTTAGTCTCTGGGTCCCCCTTTCTTCAGTGTTTATTTGTTGTTCTTGTTGTTTATTTGTTATAGTCACTGTATTTGTACTTGTATGTCTCTATTTTATATATTTTCGTTAGCTAAAATGTTTGAAGTGTTTGTATGCATTACAGCATCTTACTGTTTCCACCAAACTTGAAGGTGCGAAAACAGGAAGAATGTTAATAACTGAGAAATTGTAACAAATATTAGAAACATGAAATTTCACTATAGAAAATCAGAGACTTCGAAGTTTTTAAAAATGTTATGGTTATTGTGCTCCAGCATCATTGTCGTCATTGTCGTCATTATGCTGCTTTGATCAGGTGAATTGATAATCCGAAGGTGTTGTAAGTAAGAAAGGGAACGTCAAAGTCGGAGGTGCCCCATTGCTTCATGAAGCTAAATGCATCGATTATTTTTCTGTTTCTGTTTACATGGGTTTTTTCTTGGTATACTGATTGCTGATTAAAGACGTTTGTCCTCTTGTTAACTGATATTCATCACCTCTTTTTTCAGGATACATTTGATGTGCGGATATTAATGGCAAAGCCGTGCACGCACACAGTTAACTTCCTAACATGTGACGAGAAAGACCTTCATGTGTAAGTGCCTATTCAGGGTCTACAGATCCCAGTTGATACCTTTATGCTAAGAAATTCTTCATTTATAATCGATTTAAGCTTTCTGCTCAACAAATATTTGAATCTTAGCTTGTACAGCTGCCAGCGAATATCAATGCATTTTGATCGCTTGATCGAAAATAGGACTGACTGAGCCAGGTTAAATCTGTTTGGTGACTTCCGACGATTTTGTTGAGTTTCTTCAGAAATGTTCTTCATTCCTGATTTTAAAAGTAAATATAGTCTCTCCTATTTAGCTGCTATGAAATTCATTAGCCTGAAGGTTACTGGGGGGGGGGGGGTTGGAGGTGGATGGACCCACTGATTTATTCTTTTCCTAGCTTGGCCTTGGTGACCTCAACAATTCTCCAAATGCTACTCGCATTGGGCATCTGAAAACAAACCGTATGAGGTTTTGGTTCCTTAAGAGCTATTCTTTTGCATACTGTCTTAACTTAAAAATGTAGGTAGCCATACTGATTTGGGACCGTTCTTAAAATCTAGACTTAAACAAATCGGGTAATAAAATGTGGAGGTAAACAAATTGACCTTTGGTGTGATTGTGTGTGTGTGTGTGTGGGGGGGGGGGGGGTTAAAATTATGCCAGCTACACCCCACTAAGAAATTTCATTTACATTCAGGAGGACTGGGGACTTAATTTGGTTAGCCTGTCAAAGGTAGACTTCAGAAGAGTTGTAGTACTACCTTTCAGAGGGTTTTTTTCAGAGTTAGTATTGTACCAGTATGGATAGATAGCTCCACAGTTCCACTTTAACACGTTGTGACAAAAGCCCCAATGACGCAACGCTTGACCGTGCCAACACTGAATAAATGTTCTCAATTTTGTACTGCTTTACGTGGCCGGCAGTAGATTGACATTTACCTGACTCAAGCCCGAACTACTACAATGATACGTTGTCTGGTGGAGTTTAAGTACAGCTCGCACAGTACTCTACATAGATAATCTATACATGCATCAATAGGTCTTGCAGAGAAAATTATGTACATAGAATAACACCCGAAAATATGGGAAATTACTAAGGGCACTACCAAGCCACCTGCAAACATCAGCACAGAAATTCTGCGATTTAAAGGTGGAAACAGGAATGAAAACATTTACTTACCACTAGTGCGTATGTCACGTCAAGTCTGGAAGCCGCCCCTGTTGATCTTGGTGAAATTTTGTGTTTCTTTGCGCCACGAAAGTAAAGGGGGGGGGGGGGTAAGATTTTTTTGAAAATCTGTTACCCACTATGGTTTGGTGGCAAAGACAAGTTTTGGTTTCCAAGGCGTCTGAGACAGCCAAAACAGCACTTTCTTATTGATTATAAACGTATCAATTGTTGTAGTTCTTGTTGTGGCATACTCGATTTTAAGCGTAGCCTATTGCCCAGCCAGAGTGAGCATTGCACTCGGGAGAGAGCACATTTACACATTTTCATTCCAGTTTTCTCCATTAAATCACACAATTTCTGTGTTTGATGTTTCCCGGTGGTGGGTAGTACACCTATTTACTACTAGAAAATTGCATATTTTTCAGATGTTACGTCATTTCATATTTATATACGCATCAAAACATATCGATTGATGTATAGACCATGTATAAAGGGAACTGTGCAGGCCATAATGAAACTCAACCCGCCAATGCTTACACTTCTCTCGTTGTGTTTTTTTACTTTGGGAATGTCGCAAAAGTAACGCTCTTCGTAAAGAACATAAATTCCTTGTGGCTGTAACGAGAGTCACTCCTGTAGGTGCCGCCACAACTTTTGTAAACCATGACTATCAAACTAAAGAGTAAGAAGCGGATGTTGAAGAGCATAGATTTGTCAGTTAGCGATCCTCCTTAGGATCTTACTCTGAGATCTTCAATGCTTTTCCCAGTCCTCGTGACAGGACATGATGTCACAGGTTATATTTAACAACAGAGCCTTATGCGTACTCTCGTATTATGCCATTTACGTAGTATTATTTTCTCTGTAGCCGACATCGTTGTGTCGCAGATCAGTACGTTCGGAGCTTTAGTTTTTTCTTCAACAGATTTCGAATAGCTTTAATGTTTCAACCAGGACATTTGGTCGTACTGTGGAGTACGATCGCTGTTTCCAGATGGCTGATCAGCGATATCGTTTCATTTTACAATAGATATGAGTACCTTGAATGTTATGTGTCAAGTTATTCTCATCTGTTTTCTTTTCAGAATCCACGTTCCCCTTCATTACACTGTACTGATGACTGGCACACTACATGGCTTGGCATTCTGGTTCGATTGTGCTTTTCTCGGATCAACGTAAGGATATTTTCTTCATCAATATCTCTGCAGTGCACCATTCGTATGTATTGCTCAGTACTGTCAAGTCCGACAGGCGTAAGACGAAAGATAATCCATGATATAAAGTGGAAGGCATGAGCGATGCCAACTTGTAGTCAATGCATACCCATACCCAATCAAGCGCAATAATCTAATATATGTATCACTTATGTCATGCATCAGATCAGCCCCGTCGCAGAAAATTTCGAGGTTGCTGCGATGAGACCAATTCAGGCCATATCCTTCCGCGAAGTTCACACACACGCACTTCATTTAGAATGTGGAGATTTGGGACAATTTTAAATCATTTAGCCATAAGCTTACTGCCGAAATAAACAGACCGGGAAAATCACGTAATTAGGAAATACCGACAGAAATGAAATCGTCCAGAAAAACTGTGTATACTTTACAAAATACAATACAAGAGCAAAAGCCAGCCGCGAACAATAAGGTTTGAGGAATTGGCCAGCGGTTTGCAAGCCCACTGCGAGCTTCCCTAGGCAGATTGCTCTCCGTGGAGAGTCTCCGTTGTTGTTCTTGTTTCTCCCTGACAATTTTAAATAAAATTAAAATTTTTGTTTGTGGCACAGCTGTGACTTTCCGTGACATTGCTGTGACTTGCTCCAGTTGCTCCGATGGTCATCGAAGATCGCTGACTTTCTGCGATGGGGAATTGTTATATCCTCCACTTTTTCAGGGCAGTTCATAGCCACACACACCATCCCTATCATGATTTTCTCTATCTTTAATCCTCATGATCTGCTTTAAAACTTGACGAACTCTGTTCCCTCTTCTCTCGTATAACACTTTTCACTACTGACAGGTGACTGTGATTATAGCATGACCTTGTGCAACTCAGAATTGAAACATTTCACCCCTTTTTTTGTTTGACTTACATATTCTACAAAGGAGGATTTAAGCAGTACACTTCTACTTGGTAAGAACGCATAATCGCGTTTTAGTCAAATTTGCAAACAACGCATCCCACTGATGTATGATAACCATCACATTTCAATGATAACCATCACATTTCAATGATAATAACAAAATAACGACCCGAAAAATAAGTAAAAGCAATGTTATGCGTTACTCTTATCAGGAAAGAAGACTAGAAAATGCAAGAAAAATTATCAAACTGAAGAGCGAACAGATCATTTTCCTGATACCTCGTATCCCATCCGTTTGTGACACTCAATACGAAACCGGGGCTTCATGTAGGCCAGCAGGTATTATCTGAAAGTAAGAGATAAATAGTTATGAGTAGCTGACAAACAGTACATATTTGAACCCACTTAACATTTACTAAATATCACATACACACTTTTTTTATAAGAAACCCGAGAAGGCCTCCTAGTATGAGAAGTTTCTTAATTGTTCACACTGTTGTAGTTCTAAGAGTTTCTTAACAGTTTCTTAAATGAATTGTCCATCTTACATAGTTCCCCTGTGAGATCCGCCTGACAGGAGGGCAGGAATTTCTACGTATTTTGAATACTCAACTTGCGAGTTTGGGCATACAGTAAAATGTATTTGTGATATATTTGTGTGACGTGAGTCAAATATTCAAAATGTCCCATTCTTTTACATTTTAGTGATTCATTTTAGTGAATTCATGATGGTGTCAGGTCGCGAGGACGTGTTTTTACGAGCTCTTATAACTGTGTTATTTTTCGTTAGTTTCTTGGCTAAAAAAGGTTGTTTTA
>JAAAKL020007438.1:5573-16889 GCA_010016065.2 Carybdea cf. marsupialis auct. non (Linnaeus, 1758) | reverse complement strand
TCAAGTGAATCAATGGAATTCAGTCCAAATATGTATTGTATCTTTCGTTACTGTTGCCTTAATGTTAAATGAACAAGAGCATGAGACAGGACTATTGCTAAACAGTTTGAAGAAATGGCACGAAATAGCGAGAACATTTTTTTCAGATCCAATTTTTTTCGTCTAACACACCCCAGAACACGAATCAAAAAAATTGGTACACGAATAGCGGAGAACGTGTACTTATATCTCCTGCTGTGTTTTTGAAGGGGATGGTCAGAATTGGGACTGCCTGATTAATGTTGCATTTCTGATGAATCAGTGTCCGCTAGGATTGTATGAATCACAAAATGGACTGTAACAGGATGAATTCTTTCCGTCTAAAAAGCAAAGGTCTTCTTGTTTTTACTTCAGCTGATTCCAGAACAGCAAAATCAAGGGCCGACTCTAAAAGGTCGTTTCTCCTTTCATCCAGGAAATAGGCAACTCTGGTTTCGAAGCCCGAGAACGTTAGAACAACATTGTGACTCTTCCATAAAACAGCATTTCCTCGATATGTTTTCCATCATAAACAAAGTGGAAGATGGTAATACGTTTATTACTTAGTTGCTCTAATGCGGACAGAGAAGTATCATCTTCATCATCATCACCACTTGTTCCCACCTTCTGATCTTTCCATCTTGGAGGAGGGGGGACGGCTAGTAAATGTTGCCCAACAAGCTCAAGAAGTCCTTTCTGTTTATCAAAAGTCTCCATGTCTGTCGTCGGTCATTGTCAAGAATCTGCTCAATCTTAGTCCATTTCTGTATCGAGGTTATTTTGTCTAACAGCCCTTGTTTTTAGGGTGTGTCTTTGTTTATTCTCACAATATGGGCAATGTACTTGAGGCACTGGATCTCAGAGAACTTTAAGATAGGCATATAGATTTCGTCATCTTATGAAGCTCTTCGTTCGAAATTTTGTACGCCCAGTCGATGTCACCTTCAACCAGCTCTGCTGCATTAGTATCCCTGTTTTTTCTATGCTGGGCACGGGTTGGGGCGGTTTTCGTGAATTTCGGGACTATAAGCATTAGAAGGATTTCCGAAGTAGATGGCATGGTCTTCAAATATCTGAAAGCTATTAACGATTGTATAGGTGTACATCATGCACTTTTAGTGACACAATATCCAAACAATAGACATTCCAATTTTCTCCCTCTTGTTGGTAGGGGGCCGTAGCTTATTGGCAAAGTATGTTTCGCGACTACGGAGACTATAGGTTCAATTGCTCGTGGCCCCACGATTTTTCACCATCAAGATTGTATAACACCGATGTCTACACTCGGTCATTACACACTATCAACTTTGATTTTTTCTCAATAAAGTTTATATATTCAAAATAAGTGTTGATCGACTTTCCTGGTCTACAAGGATGCAATAGAATCAATTTAATTAAAGGAAGACGGGGTCGGCGTATTTTGCGTCCTAAGTTTTTTGCACTCAAATTCAGGTTATTATACGATTAGGGTCACTTCCTTCAATCTTAATCAAGATCAGGACGAACTGAAACTGTCTTACCCTGAAAATCGAGTAGTGGAGATCTGTCTAGAAACTGGCACGAGCAAGGTGCAAGTTGCTTTTCTGCAAGTAACGGGCTGCATTGCCTATGGAACGTCGAAAAATGATATCAACGGGTATTGGTTCTTTGGTGATGCACTATTGACAGGTAAAATTTATACGTAACGGCGAACATTTAGAAAGAGAATTACCGTGGAGACCTGGAAACTATTACCTAATTTATGTTTAACGACTTAACCAGGACTAATGTAGCATTAGTCTCGTATTCATGCCGGGATTGGTATTACACTTCACTTCGAGTACTATTATAGATGCTACGTTAAGACGGAAAGTTGCTTCCGCTAAGATAGCTCTGACAAAAACATTGTATCTTAAAATCTATAAATATATTTAGTTAGTTATTTATTTACATTAAACACTAGGCATAACATTATTACAGAGCATTACTTAAAGGATTTCCCAAACGTATGCGACCACCATCAGTTACGGCGCTGCACAATTTTATTTACTCCAAGGGGGGGTGGGGGGTGCAGAAGGGATTAAACAAAGATATGTAGCGTTCAGTAGGCTGTTTAAATCGTTATATCCTAGATAGAGAATAATGTATTTTCTTTCTTTTGTCCATATTTTTTTGTATAAAAATAACTGATCATTGTCACTGTTGAAATAAGTAGTTTTAAGAATGATATACATTTTGGAATGGGGTAACAACTGTCAAAGACAATATATAAATAGTATCCTAACTTGATGGCGCCCACAACTCATATACGGGAGCGAACTAACACACGCCCGTATATGGCTTTGGAAACCAACTATTGTTCTAGATTGGTGTCTGATTTGGTTTTCGTTTGCAAGGCAACAAACATTTGTTGGACAATGTTGAGAAAGGTCTGGTCGATTCTTTAGTTGTTGGACTAAACTACTATTTTCATTATTAGGTGTAAAAGTCTAGCTTTTTGAGATACCAAAGACCATTATCAGTTTTTATTCTGTATTTAATGATTTTGAAATGCAAGAGTGTTTCTGGTCATCTTGACCTTCGTTTGGATATATTTTAGCTTGAACTTTGCTTTTGCCATTTTTTCCTAGGGGCAACGAATTCCAGAAGGCCTCCACAAGTTCAAGCCCCATTAACTCTCAAAACAAGTGAGTAATCATTCGATAACAAACCACTTCTTTGCTACTGCTTTCCTTTTAATCAAAGATTATACGTAGAGTAGAAAGTAATGCAGCTTATCACTGAAAAAGTATAAGCTTATAAAGACAACTTTTGATTGCAAATTCTTTCTGATATTAGATGTGTAGGCTTGGGGCAGTATGCGTTTCTTTTTTCATTATATAGAAACCATGCTTAACACCGAAGTCATGTGAAAGTATTGACGCAACGTCATTCCAATTTCTGTGTCATTCGTAGCCTTAATTTGAAAAAGATGTTATTTCCAAAAGAATATTTAACGCATAGAAGAAGTCTTAGACACACAACAAGAAATTGGAACAGAAAATAAACAAAGCCGTGCAGAAACCGTGAAACGTCACTTAAACTTGATTGAGGTAGATAATTTTACGACTAGAGAAATGGAGCATGTTATCAACGGGGTCACTTAACTCATGAGTTAGAATGCGAATGCGTGTGTTTACAGCTTCGAATGCTGTTGGTGATGTATTTATCTATTTCTCTAGTTTCTTTCTCAGCGAATATTTCTTGACGAAATAGAATTTTCGAAAAGTAATTTAAGATGAAGAGTTCGTTATTCAATGGCATGGCTTTGCAATGCTAAACAGGAATTTGTCTGTATTTATTTCCTGCCGCCTTGCTCTCAGGTAATCTGTTTTTATAATACGAATTACATACATCAGCTTAACCCTTATGATTTTTAATGATTCTTCAAAAATGAGCCATAAGTATTTATACGTGATTCTTAAATTTCTCTTGAAAAACACTACGTTTTATGGAGTGGAGCAGAAGAATAATTGCTTAAAAGTTTCAAATCTATTTTTTCAGTGTTCAATGTAATGTTTCTTTTAATTAGTCTTTTGTCTTATTTTGGTGTTTTGTTTAATCAAATAAATCAAACTCATTTGAATCGCATCATTAGATTATAAGCTTTGACATGTTATGAGCCTGAGGGAGATTCTTAAATTTTGATGAATTTGAGCCTCGTGATGCATTTTAATAAGTTCTTATTAAAAAGCCCAGTGTAGCTATATCTTGCACTGCCAGTTCCATTTTGGCGATACTGCAGCCAACATTTCAGTTGAGAGTACCAAGGTGGGGTCATTTATGAACCTCTGTGAAGAACTCTGGATGGTGTTGATCCCCGGCATTAAAGACGTTAGACTTGTTGTCATCACGATTATCAAAGCCCAGTAAAGGGAAGAGGTAAAATTTAGTTCTCGTTTGATAAATAATGATGCTTAAAGTGCCTCTACCTCACAATCAGCTTTCAATGTCTTGTCGCTGCCATAAGGAACGATGGAGTCGTTATATTACATTAGGATACGGCAGGTTCAAAGGATCTCAGCCAATCATAATATCTCTAGCTTTGTGTACCACACCCTAGACCAAGTTGTACACCGCTACCTTTTCTATGGACGCTGTCTTCGTTTAAATTGCCTTTTTATTCTCAACGACCCCAACCAGTCTAAGGTTAAGCAATGCAAAAAGTTTTCAATTTAATTTTTCTTTGTTTAATTATTAGTTTCTGTATTGACGCATTCTGTATCGATGTTATAAGTATGTTGTAAGTGTTCTAGAAAAATATTGTACAGAATTTAATCCACTTGAAATAATAGCCTATTAAAACTATTGTAATGAAGGTAGACGTGTCGACAACTTTTCTTATGATTTGTTTTGCTTATATTTCGAAATTCTTGTATTTTGACGGAACAGCATGACCTCTTTGAATATCCATATTTCGAGGGTGGTGTAGGATGAGGAATCCTTTAATAAAACATACATATTATCTAGAATAATCTTTAATTATTTACATTTTTCAGCTCTTGGTTTTGGTATACCTCCTGCCAAGAAAACCTTACAAAAGCAGCTTCATATTTCAGACACAAATGAAGAGACCGAAAAGAAATTCAGTACTGAACATCAGAGCAGTCGTAAAAAGATTATAAAGACTATTGCGAGGAATGCCATTCAGGACTTTGTCGCATTTAGGAGGAATGTAACTTTGCACGAAGGTATTTTGTAGTGTTAAAAGGTTATAATTCAGTGTATTTAAATGTAAGATATTGATACATTTCTAGATCATGACATAGATATGTTCTAAAAGGAGCATGATTGCTATAGCGCTAGCGGGAGCACCGTCACTCCACCTTGCGTGTCGAAACCGTCTGCTAGGCTACTACATTGGACGCTCCACAGGCGCGGCAGTAGTGGCTACATCCAACGTTTGACTCTTTTCTGCAAGGTGAACTCTGAGTGCTCTTCATCCAAGTCCCGTTCCTCAAGGACGTGGACCACTTGTGCTACTAAATATTTAATTATTTATTTGACCTTTAACTTTGGTTTACTTTTAGCACATTTATAGTATTCTATATACTATTTGTAGTAAGATTGACGAAAGAGTGTTATTTTGGATTATTCAGATTACGATGTATTTCTGTTATATGTGCTACAATTTATGGTAAAGAAGCAAAATGAGAAATTAAGTTGAAATTGTCAGTATAGACCATGGAGCGCTAGTTTAGAGCCTCCTTGTTTACAAAGTGTGAAAAAATTGTTTAAGAAAGCAACCATTCGCTAAATCCAGTTTATGTTAGTTTATTCGGATTTTCTTCAAGCATACCCATGGATTTACAGTGCAGGTTGTAAACTTTCCCAATCGATATTTAATTTCTCGTTATTATGTGGCTAGGTTCCCGAGCTGAGCTCACGGTGCGACATTTAGGAGCAACTTCCCCCATGCAGGGGCATGCAGACATTTTTAATTAGTATAAAGTCGCCAGGTGACCTTTATTCTTTTCCATTATTATCTTGCAACTGGTTATTGGCCCTTATATGAAAGGCCTATTGTCCTGGCCCTATCTCCATGAATATCATGAATGGTCTATGCGACCAGTTTGTCCAAGTCTCGATAGGCATCTACCCGAGCGTGAAATACCGTAATAGATTAGGAATGTGCCATATTGGGGTGCGAACAATCTACAGATTGAGGACAGCTGTAGAAAAAGTAAAGAAATAAGAAATTAATAAAGCCGGGGTCTATGTTTTCCCCAAAATGATTCGTTTAGCGCTTATTTTATGCCTTGGGGTGATAACATATGGAAGGCATACTTCAAGGAAAGAAGGTAAGTTTGTTGTTGAGAATGCTAAGTTGTGTATTAGAACTAAAGTTGCCCAGCCTACCCATCAGTATTAGGTTTACAGATGCCCAAAATTGTTATTGGTGGTAAAAATCACGGTTTTATGACCAGTCTTCAGTTTGTTATGGGTCTAACTAAGAAAACGTGTTGATTTTGATTTTTCTCAAAACTAAGCCCTCCTACATTTTTTTGCTCCATGAGCTTTAACTGTCGTATCAATGACAAGGACATTGACCTTATGTGGGAGATAAAGGTAGTTTAGAGGCCTAACCAGTGAAATGTTAAAGAAAAAGCTGTTATGATGCGAAGCGCTTTTAAGTACGCGTGAAACAGGTTTAAGCTCCTCCGTAGTAAGTATTATTTGTAAAGGTCTCCTCTAAATTCATGACATTGTAGCCGCAATTGGCCCCGAAAGTATTTCCTCGTAGGATAGATTTTGTATCACAAGATGTACTCAACCTGAAATTCAAATGAAACATATCGTAGTTTATAGCAAGTTAACTTTCCGCGTCATAATCATTTGAGGGGTAATACTATCCCCAAATTTATTTTGCAAACGTTTTCATCCTAAATTGCACTTTTGTATTATATCACATCATTTTAATGGATATGTCGTCTCCTACCGGGATTTCTTGCAATATGTTAACTTAAGTAAAATATACATATTTAAAAAAAAATGCCAGGCGAGTCTTGCCATCTTTTAAATATTCTGCTCATCTAGCTGATATAGTGGTGGATTGACGGGATGTTTAGCATGATGCGACGAAGTCACGAAATTTTCTTACTCACAAAAACTTAGCCACCATAGATTTTACTTTGGATTATTATGTCGATTTCAAAGTGTGTAACATGCTTTGTACAAATCATCTTGAAAATATACCGTAGTTTAGGGTCGCACGTCAAAGGCATATCTCACTAGGACATAAGCTTCAGTTTGACTTTCCATAGAGGTCAAGTTTGGAAGTCAGCATTTTTTGTTTTATCCGTATTATGCTGTAAGGTTATACCATGAATTACAAGGATTGTCAAATTTTATGTTTGTTTTAGGTCTGATAGTATCCTTCAGTAATTATAATTTTAATCAAATTTACCAGATATGATGATAATTTTCCAAAGTTATCTAATAGGTAGTTTTGATATGTTCACTGATAAAAGGCGAGAGAATTTTGCCATTTTTTCTACACTTTTGTTTGCCATTGTAAAATTTATTCACTACTGTAAAAATATATTGCAAACATGGCAGCAGATGATAAGATGTAATTCTTTGTGCGAGAAAAAGGTTTAAAATTAGGTTCCATTCTAAAACAACGGTAAGTTGCAGGTTATGGTTAAAAAGTTTCAAGGGAATACAAACATGTTTTCACCAGGATGCGAACTCGTGACCTTCGCATCCGTACAGTCGCGCTCTACAAACTGAGCATACTCTCTCTTCTTATCCAAACACCAAGGTATCGCTGTACGTGAAAATAAATCCTAACTTTATTTGATATTGGTATTGTAATAATTTACGGTATACACAAAAGTGTATGCCTTCGTATTTGTGGGGTACACTGCCGTACATATGGTGTACGTGTATAGGCTACGTAAGTGATTCATGAATGCCCGGCAAAAATGTGCCACTAATCGCGATTTTCCAAGAAAGCAGAGAGTATTCTGGCCGGTAATTTTTACGGGTACAGGAAGGGCACGTGTTTTGAACGTATGTATGAAGAAGACCAAACACCAAAATAATAACCTTACAGCATGTGGGATCAATAGGACCCTGAATGTCAGTATGTTCTTTCTGTTAACATTCGCCTTTGTACAGAAGTCAATTTAGTACGGAGTGATCTAGGTCCGTATGAAACTGAGGTCCTGTATTAGATTGTGCACCCCTCTATTGTATTCACGAGTATTACGTCTTGCCAAAGTTGATTTAATTAGTCTAAATGATTATCGAATAGAGAAAGTTTTGGTGTTCACGTGTTAAGCAATTTATACCCTTGTAGTGTAGGATAATGGTTACTACACATTTCTATAGAAGAAGGGAAATAGTTTTATTAAAGTCATAGACGAAAATTACCTGGGTTAAATGCAAGGTTCGTGTGTTAAGTGTGTCGTAGACGATAGGTTGGTACTTTTATGTCCATGAAGAGGGCTTGGAACTTTTTGATTGTTACACGAAGCCCAGGATTCAAAAAAAGATGTCAACACTAACACTCAAGTATGTTTCTCACCGAAGCTGCCAAAAGTTTGAATTTAGGGTTTACAGTTTTGAGCACTCTTCATTTGGCGTCTCTTGTGTTCCCTTTGTGTATGATATATAATGCATAAGTCTTACATCAGATTTGAAAAGCTAAAATATTTAAATTTATGTTCACTTGAAACTGTAATGACTTAATGGAGTGACGTGACAAAGGTATTGCAAAGTTACAGTGCCTCAAAGTAACACCTGTTAGCCGTTTATAAACTGCTTAGGAAGAGGATAGCCGGAAGTAGTTGGGTCATGACATATTCTGATTTTGTTTGTGCATGAGTTTGTGGGCTCCTTCTTCTTGCCATACCTGTTAAACAATTCAGTTCCTTTTTGGCAACGTGTTAGAGTCCGACGGAGAGACGTTGCTACGTAATCTTGGGTTTGCCAATATGCTTGGGGCAACCAAGATTGAGCATGATGCTTAGTAGTAACAAGTCTACCTCAAATTTGTTCGATAGCAAGTATAATAAAATATGGCAGTGAATTTTTACCGTTTTACAATAATGTGGAAGGCACATTTTAACTTGAATGACACTTGATGCTACACATCATGTCAATAAGAAGCTTTCCCTAGAAATGTTGCCTACCATGAAGCGTTACAATGAGTTCCATGAGAAAGAATTCAGATGTCAATTCTGCAAAAACAAGAAACGAATTATATCGATAGTTATATAATCGAGCCCCCGTGGTTTAGTGGTTAAGGAATCGGACTCACACTCCAGAAGTAGTAGGTTCGAATCCCGCCTAGTCCGAAATAAAGACTGTTGGTTGTAAATGTGCTCTCTCCCCAGAACATTGCTCACCCCTACCTGGCAATAGGCTACTCTCGATATCGAGTATGTCACCAGAAAAAAAAGTCACCAAACTAATTTGTTTTTAATTGCAAAGCATTTATTGCATCCGTTCCTAAAAACTGCACTTTTTGATAATGATATTGTACCGCGATGGATCCTTTACTTTGTCGTTATCATTTCCTGACCCCAACCAGTGTCAGCTGATTTGTATCATAAGTACTTGTCAACAATTGCAACAGTTGTTTTTGTAGTTGCAGAGTACAAAGCAAAGTGAGGCATCTACAACCTGTAACTGCGCTATAACTTGACATTACAATCAGAATTACTTTCATACGTCGCACGAAATGTGTCACATAGATTGTAGCAGTAGGGTAGGGAAACACAAGATGTTACGGGATCAATTGACAGAAATACACTAACGGAGAAGAAAACTTTGTCTGGCCTTCTAGGGAATGAGTTTAAGACTTCATGTTTACAATTCGTGGTTCAAATCCCCATTTCTCACAAAGGATAGTATGAACCAAAATCAAACATCCTTTCTCTTACATAGTGCATGTTCTTGTAATTTACTTGTTGTCTTAAGTGTCTCTCTTGAGACCAATACGTTGATTGTACAGGTGATCGCAAGGCAAATGTTGCATGAATTTGATTGAGTACGTTAGCCACTAAGTTTATTATCGTTTCACGACTTTCATATCTCTTTATTAGACGCAGAATTTCAGGATGCAGTCGAAAGTATTGCAAGGCAATCGATACAGAAGATATTTAATAATCAAGGGAACCTAGACGAAGAACTTGATACAAAAACTCCTATAAGCACGGAGCACCATCTCCATGAAGGGAAGAAAAAAAAACATCGTGCAAAATCTGCAGCTAGACATGTGCACAAAGAAGAGCCCCCACAAGCGTACAGCAATGAAGATCAATCACTTTACGAGGGCAATCTGTACCAAGATCTATATCGTCATCTGCCCATACTGCCGATGGTCCCGGTACCACTTTTCTATGAAGGAGAAGATTATTCCGGAGATGAACCCGAGATTGCGTCAGGGGATGATCTTCCAAGTGACGTCAGATTGGAGTCCAATATCAATGAGGACGATGACGATGAAGAGCAATCGCCGCCATTGTTGGCGAATCAAGTGCCGCCACAGCCATTTAACCTTGCCGAGATTAAGTCTTTAGTAAAGAAAAAGAAGTCTCATAAGAAGAAACGTGAGTTATTTTCGAGTTCGTAACAATACGTTTATGTGTTTTTTATTTACTCCAACTTACATAATAACTATTTTTGTGAATCAACTGCCAAGAATATCAAAGAGAATTTTTGTCTGTCATCATCTTATAAAATTTTACCAAACACACTCCTCTTATCGTTTCTTCGGAAGCACATGTCCAACGATCAGATATTATTAAAGGAAAATTGTTACTATTTGAACCGAAAGCAGAATTTTGCAAAATTATCGGAGTTGATTTTCCAGGTGGGGATCACAATCTTGCTATAAACCGCCAAACTCAATCGAATACGTGTAATTTTGTAATTTCTTTTTTGGCATATTCTGCTGAATTTCTATGATCATAATACGATTGTATTAATAATGAAAGTTGCATTATATTTTATATTATATTTTCATATCTCAACTTTCTATCAAATAGAATATCTCAAACATTAAGATTGAAAATCGATACACTCTGATATGTGAAAAAAAAGTCATAATATCATACCAGGGGTCCTCTTTCAAGAAACTATCAGAAGTTAAATTGAAATTCTAAACTCTTTGTTTCTGCAAGTAAGCGGTTTTGTTGCTTCGACACGCTATATGTCAAGGTGGACATTGCCGCGGAAGCCCCCGCCTTCTCCTAAAATATGGAAAGAATACTGACGTAGAGGATTCTATAATTTTGCTTTGTAGCCTATTCTTTCTATCTAGTTCCCCTAGGAATTGTGAATGATGTGCGTCAGGTTTCTAATTAAAAAGCCACGCTGAAATGTTGGAATTTATCTCATTCAAGAAGTAGCCGCCCATTATTTACATATCATATTGCATAAATATCAAGAAATTCTTTTAAATAGATATTTTTCGTACTTAGACAACCATGAAAGCAATAAGAAATGCATGTATTTTATATAAAAATGAGGCATGACAATATCCCCTTGAGCTTTTAAGCGTAAATTATGGAACTTCACGTAACTGCTCAGGTATGGTCTGTCATGTAGGATATTTTTGCAAAGTGTTTGTAACGCAAGACACTAATTTAAAAAATTTCATCAATCTCTGAGAGGAGCCGGTTCTGGCACCAGTTGTAGAAACGATGCCCTGGTTCAGTACTTCTCAGCCAATATTCCTACATGCCCCCCCCCCCCCCCCCCCCCCCCCCCCCCCCCCCCCCCCCCCCCCCCCTCCCCCCTCTCCACCGTATTACTTTTAAAAACAAA
>JAAAKL020007437.1:0-16890 GCA_010016065.2 Carybdea cf. marsupialis auct. non (Linnaeus, 1758) | reverse complement strand
ATATGTATATATATATATATATATATATATATGTGTGTGTGTGTGTGTGTGTGTGTGTGTATACATAAGAGAAAATAGAGAAGAAGATATAAATCATTTAAAAGGGCAATTTAGCTTCTTTTCAAAAATTGCCCTTTTTTAGTTCTGGTTTCGGAAAATTTTTGACGGAACTGCAACTTTTCAAATCTAAAAGAATTATGCAGATAAGCCACAGATTTAAACGTCCAAATGCTATTATTAGATGGCAAATGAAATCAAGATAATAGTCAGAGAGTTTCAAGTATCTTCAACACTTGCGTACTTACCATACGTATTACACGGAGGATATAATTTGGGCCATTTGCCCCTTAAGAAATTCGTGACCATGACTTAAAGATTTTGTGTATTTTTGAAGGTTTACCTTGTAGTTACAAAAAATATTTTAATATTTTAGCTAAAGAGACTAAATTTTACGCTACTTTAAAACTGTTTTAATTAGTAGATAAATGTCTCTTTCTAAAAGATGGCTTTAAATGAGTTTCTATAGAAGAAAAGAAAAATCTAAGTTTTTTTGTAGATCAACGTGGGTACTAAAAACGTAGAATTACAGTAAACCGGCAAAGACTATTTACAATAACTTCCTTTTATCAAGACAAAAGTTTTTAGTTTCTACATTTAAATAGCCAAAAATGTCTTATCAATACAAAAGGCTACGTTTCCAACTATAGGAGACTAACGTTTAATTATTTGTCCTATCAAGCAGAGATGCTGACTTTTAACAGTATTATCATATGAAAACCAACGCATATATTTTTATTAATAGCTTAATTTTATTCTTCAATGGACACTAATTAAATGCTGCTGATTATTATGATTTAGATACCAGTCAATCAGAAGAAATTGAAAAGTTTTCAGTTGCAACTGATCTGCAAAATCGGAGACATGGTTAGAAAAGTTAAACCGTTTCAAACATTACGATCCAAAATGAAATGAACTAAAATCTAAAAAGAACAACATGATTTTGTTCAGGTACAAATATTTAGGAGACCTTAGACTATGACCTTCCAAAGTCTTGTTATCTTGTTTTTCTCCGTCTTTGGGCTTACTTCCTCTTAGGATTTGCTACTTTGCTCGGTCGTTGACGTCCTCCATCTCAACGCCACTTAAAGGTTAAAACGAGTTAACTCGACCGCCTTCACTGTACATAAAACAATTGGCCTAACTTGTGTAGCAACAACAGTAGAATGGCATATTTAATATTGTGTTAATTTAAGAGTTGTCCATTGTTTGTAACTTCGTGTTAGGGGAAGTAAGTGAAATGTTCATTTTCTATTACTCGTTCGTTTGATGTCATTAGCTCTTGATAGGATAAAGCTTTGCAGTTACAAGATAAATATCACAACATCTTCAACTCGTAGAGAACTCATCTATAACATTCTATCTTTTTATTAAGGCCGAATTACCATAACGTTTTCTAGGTGATAGATGATATAAATTACCTTCCTTCTTAGCTACGACGAAAAATAGGATGACAAGGGCTTAGCTCTAGTAGTTGATGTAGAGGCAAGTAGAAGGAAGGATCAAATATTTAATCTTGTAAGCTTCATGGGATAGTAACAGATTTGGAGTAAGTACCAAATGCAACTGTCACATTTCGTCGAAACCTATGAGACTAATGTATGCAAAACTAACTGCCGTGGATTGTGTTGCGTGAGTGCATTGAAGTCATTTCTTCGTGAAAGGGCTTCTTTAAGGTTTAAATTGTATGCTTCACAAATAATGCTAATGAACAAGACCTTGCACCATCTCTGTGCCAATGATTAAACAATGGTCATCTTAGATATTATTCAGACTAACACAAATACTTGCCTGCATTTGCGACTTTATGTTTGAATATCATGAAAAGTGATGAATAGATTTTGCTAAACGCCTTCGCCAGTCACTGGTCACAAAACTCGTCTGGAGAGAAGATCAAACACTGTTGCGAAGAAATTTTTAGATGATTAGGGGATTGTTAAACTTTGGTAAAAATAGCACCATTATCAGCGTAGTTTTAGCCAATATGCTATAAAAATGTTCTTTTTTCCGAAAATGATAAAGGTCCTTAGCTGTAAATTTTTTTATCAACGTTGGAAGATAAAAGGAACAACGCGTTCTGGCTAGTATTTTAAATCGATCCTCTCGGTAGCTGTCTACACAAGCCAGATTTTTAATTGCCGATTGCCATTTACGTGTCGGAAATAGGCAGACAGTTATGTGAAAAGAAGGAGTTGATATCTTCGATACCTTACTACGTTTGCTTATAGCGGTCGCCAAATGATTCGTTATTTTGCCCTACAATGTCAGCGACTTGCGTCAAATTCTCCAGTTGGCAGTGGCATGTGAATTTGTAAAGTTTTTAGTGTAATAGATGTCTGGGTTGTAGATAATACTATTAGGGTAGAATAAAGCAACACATATATCATCTATCTATCATCATTTCAAAGTTTTATGAAAGCTTCTAAGCTATAGAGGGCGAATATAAATCAGGCACTCAACAGCTATGTATTTTGGATCAGAGGAGGCGTGTAGTTAATACACAGATAATTCATAGCTGTTGTGTCAGGTATTCGTTTTTCTATGATCAAATTTTCTATATTTCCTCTTCTGAAATCTTGCGAGTCTTTGTTGCAACATGGTCACAGAGAAATAGCGACTGCTCCAAAGTGTAAATAACTATAGAATGCTTAGATTTTGAACTGTTTGTTTCTTTGCAACGTTAATCCTACGCCTGAAACATTATGCTTATGTTGACTTAAACTACTGAGTACATTGTTCACTGGTTGTGTGTACAATGACTGCACCACTTCGCGTCCTTCGGGTGTTTCCTTGAGATAACTGGAAAATGAACTGTCGCCCTCTTCAGTCATAGTTGGATCGTTAAGGTTTAGATCAAATCCCCTTTTAATTTATGGAAGCTTTGTCTTTGTTCATTTTAATGCACATAATTCAGAGCCAAAGGCATTCCGTTGCTACCTTTTTTCTGGATCTTCGATTTTTATTGCAGCAGAATCATTTTTGGTCATGGTGTAGGGGAGCCTCGGTCCAAGTCCTAATTTTTCTCTATTGACGTCCCTATGCTGCGTGTGAAGTTACAGCTAGCTTTATTATCGACCTATAGCTTGAAAAGGAAAAAACCCATACTATAGTTTAGATACGTTGCTCTACAGAAAGTAGAAATGTCAAAACATTTTTGGACAACCACCTGAGCAATACTTTTAGTAAGAGCAAACAGTCTGTTTGATTCATGTTTATATTTTATGGTAATTATTTTGATGTTGAAAGCTGTTGTTTACATCGGCCATTTCAAGAATCAATTAAGTATAAAAACGTACAAGATTATTGATGCTTGAATCGCATTATTCCGAGTTTTACTGACTTGTCCCGAGATAAACTGAGTTACATCATCTGCTTTGTAAGTAATACCTTACAGAAATGAATAGCTACGTCAACGATTGAGTTACATCATCTCTGAAGTTTTCAAATTGTATTAAATAAGTAGACTGTAAAAAATAATTAGCGTGACGTTAACAGTCCAAAATTTTACAGTGCCTACGCTTAAAATATTAGTAAGATAAATAAAATAATTTGAGGAATCAGAAAACAGCTTTTCTCCAAGACTTCACCAGGTGTATTGTTGTTCAAACAAAGCCACTAGATGGAAATCGTTGTATATATCCGCTTTTTTAAATATTGTATGTCAGTTTAATTTAGTTCTTTGACAGGTGATGAGCATTTTGGGAAACGGATAGTAGGAAATATAAGAAAAGGAACGTTTAAAGCTAAAGAAATTTTCATCTCAACTGTGTAAGATCCTCAAGAATTTGCCGTTATAACCTTAACTTCTAAATAGTAGCAGTAGAACTCACTTTTGCAGATATCGAAGATTTTCAATAATTACTTCTGGTACTAAGGTTATTTAGTAACAGATGCATAACTGCTTAAAGTTTTCAGACACTGCTGACAGTAATCATGTCACGTCTCCTCCTAAACGTTTTTCGTTACCAATATTTGGCAAAAAGTGTAACAATTATGAACTATTAATCACAGCAAGTTCCAGTTTTTCACCAGAGATCAGCTTCACAATGAGATGTTTTCTTCATTCTGTACAAGAATGGGTGAAAAGCAATGGGTAATCATTAGCCAACGTCATACTTGCGAATTTTGGAGATGGAAGGGCGTGGTCATGCAAGGAGTGAAAGGAAGCATTACTTCTCAGGGTGTGTGGAGCGCACCCGTAAAATGTTTTTGAAATTTTACTGCTAATAGTTCGTGTTAAAACTGTTTTCTGACAATTACCACATCGTCCAAAGCCAACTGCTATTTTCAACCCAAAATATTATACCGAACTAACAATTGCAAGGGCGGCAGGGGGATCTAGGGCATGATACCATTTGATAGTATTCATACCCTACTCCACAATACAGAATCGATGCAAATATTTTCTTGCCAGTACGGCACTCAACTAAGTCAAGACTCACTTTCTCAGGCTGATACGTTTTCCTCCTGCATCCTCTACAGAATAAAACATTACCTACTTGTCGAACATAAGTTAGATTTCTATCCCATTTACGATCACTCTACTATTCAAATATGAAGGAGTGTATAATTTTTCATGTCGTGGGCTTGCATTTGCATATAGAATCTTACTAAAACGATTTACGTGCCTCTATTAACGTATTCTCCATAGACATTAAGTCCAGTAAACTTGCTTCTAAAAATTCAGTCCCCGAAATGTTTATGTCGCATTATAAGAAACCAAAAATGTGATTAGGATTGTCTGATCTTCTAATCTTCCTGAAAACCGATAATAGAATAGCAGAGGCTAAGATTTTATTTCAAGTGACTACAGAGACTAGTGGTCTTCTTGATCCATACTTAGGTCTATTTAATTTTCATTTATCAATTGCATAAGGATTGAGACAAGAAGGTGGCTTTAGGCTAAACAAAATCAGTCTCTCAAACAAGTAAAGAAGACGTTAAGCTTTGCACTTTAATTATCTTGTAGGCGAGGTCTGTTCTCTTGTGTGTAGTTTAGAGACTAGAAGAATATAGCAAGACATGTCTTTAGGGCGTTAAGTTGCACGGGCTCCCGGTAAGTTTCAAATATTGACATTTTTTTAGAAACTTGGATACGTTTATTATAATAATGAATGAAAATTTTAGAACCAGTTAACGACTTTGCGAGGAAATTTATCTTTAGCTTACTATTTAAAATTAAGTTCTATCATTTGAACAGCTTTTGAAAGCAACTCCATTTTACTATTGCAATATGATTAGAAAATAACTATGAAGGACTATGATGAAAAGATGCTTTTAGAATCCGAACAATGTTAAACAACATGATGTACATACCTATTAGTATTATCGGTATTATACTTAATACAATATTTTAGCTTTTAGAAGCATAATAGAACCATTGTTGTTACGTTAAAACGTTACGAAATTGTTACAAAAGAACTTTATATTTTAGCCCTGTATTAATACTTTTTGTTATCAAAGTAAAATTTGCGAGGTAATTTGGGTTTTGTTAGTCAGTATCAATTAGAGTAGTACTGCATTTTATCACAAATGTTATGGTGTGCTAGTATCACTGTCTTAAGACACAAAACAAGGAATTGTGAATGTGAGATCGCAGTCGATAACAACAAATAAGCGCCTTAAGTCTAATTTACATACAGCATAATAGCAACTGATATTTAAATGATGTTAGCTCTGTAATGCTTACAAGATTAGTCTAGTCTGATTCCTTGCCAACTGCGTAGATATACTGCGTAATCAAAAAAACCTCAGACTAGAGCAGTTATTACAACATTTAGTCCGTCTTCATGGTGCTCATTGGAACGTTTCTGTATACAGTGTGAAATAGCATTCTCTTGCTATTTACTGTCATTGGTTATCATCCACAAGGGACTTTAAAAGTTTGAAATTTGTCCAGAGGCGTCCTTATGTCTACAATAACTGACTGCATCTTACGTTGTTACGCTGTCACTCATTTGTCTATTGAAATTAATTTACATTTTGATGCATTAGCCTTCCTTCCAAGATCTAGTGAATAGTTTTCAAATTAGATTCTCCATGAGATATCCTATAAAGGATTATTATAAAACTGCAATGTTCATAGTTTCATGAGCCATGCATGCATTTGTAAATCTATCATTGCCGATTTTCATTTGATGTTGCAACCAGACATTTTCTAGTATACTCTTCACATACTGCTTTATCTCATTCGGACTTTGTGACACCCATAGAGAGATTTTTGATTGGTATTGCTGGAATGTTTCGATTTGATGACACGCGCAAGAGGATGTTTGGTTGAAAACTAGATTGCTTCTCTGCTCTCTGTTGCACGCTCATCATTTGAACACGCACCGACCAATTCAATGCCATGCTCAACCTTGCTACAGTCATACCGTATACAAAACCATCAAATGTAGCGAAGTAGCCAAAAGTTGAAGCCTTTCCTCATCTCAACAAAATTCAGCTTGTTAGTCCTATCTGTTCTCCTCAAAATGAAGTCAAAAGCAGATCTCACAAATCATCATGAATAACATAATATTTTAATAGATACAAATGCTGGATAACAGAGAGCGATCATTATATTATTCAAACTTTTACCCGCATCGCATTGATTGCCGCGCTAGTGCAATTTCACTTCGTTCAGCCGCCTGCGTTGTTTTGATCTTATCAAAAGGTAGGGACCAAATAAATATCTCAAAATTTCTTTTAAAAGTTTTAGTATACCTCAATATTTCATCATCACATTTTTTTTCTCCTTTCCACTCTTATTCGTGTTGACTTTATTTTCAATATACCACTTCATGATTACATTATCATTCATATTCGTGTCATATCGACTTGAAAAAGACAGGAAGTAAAGTTCTAGCTAATTATTATACTTTCCGTGTGCAGGTATTGAATCCAATTGTTGTTTATTATGTTTTAGGAAGTTATTAACGATAATAAAGGGAAAATGTCTTACCTCGGTTGCGTAGCAGTATTAAAGTGTTGCTCTTTTGTTGCTAATGAAAAATTCCTACTTTTAATAGCACAATTAAAGGGAAAATCATTAGCTGTTTTCAGCAAAGGCTGACACTTCTTAAGATGCCATTTTTAAAAAGGGATAAACCTGCAATGGTGTATTCACTGCTTTAGAGAGGTTTTGCTAGACATTTACCAGCTACACTTGAACTCGACTTTCATCTGAACTTGGATATGGTTGGGAAACCGAACAAAATGTCTTGATGATTAT
This sequence comes from Carybdea cf. marsupialis auct. non (Linnaeus, 1758), assembly GCA_010016065.2. Lineage (NCBI taxonomy): Eukaryota > Metazoa > Cnidaria > Cubozoa > Carybdeida > Carybdeidae > Carybdea > Carybdea cf. marsupialis auct. non (Linnaeus, 1758). The sequence goes on along the minus strand of JAAAKL020007437.1, from coordinate 9,620 downwards.
TGGTATTCAATAGTTATGGAAGACCTATCTATCGTCAATGTGAATCAGGTTGTTTAGTAACCATACCATGTTTCATAACAGTTGGATTTCCACAAATGGATTTTCACATGGAGAAATAATGACTCTCTAACAACCTGCGTCAGAAATGCCCTGCCATTTGCAAAATTCCCACAGTAATATATTTTCCCTGTGAACTCGACGAACTGTATTGCACGTCGGTATTTATATGAATCTGTAACTTGCGTCAAGTCAAGTTTTCTTACTATAGAACATACAATGTTCTGCTATCAATGGATTTTGAATTGAGCAATGACTTTATGCAAGTCTGAAGAAGGAAGGAAATGCTTCTCCGCGTTTATTTTAGATAGTTCACCTCGTGCATGTTAATGCTTATAAACTCACACATTTTAAAAATTTATGATAATACGTCACTTCTCTACTACATAGGAAAAGCAAGCACACTTTATAGTTTCTACAATTGAAAAACTTTTCAGATTTTTGGTGCACAACATGTAAGACAGGTCATCATTCAAATGACATTTTTGGATTGTTGTATCTTTTCGGATATCGTATGATGTGCATCTTTTTTGAATCTTGAAACTGTGAATCGAACATGCTTTGATTTAAGACCTTGGAAAAATTCGACAAGAAAAACATTAAATTGAATTCAATGAATTCATCAGCATAGTTTCAAATAAAGTTAAATGTATTTTTTGTGGCATACTCGAGCGTAGCTTATTCCTCCGCCATAGTTAACAATGTCCTTGGGAGAGAGCACATTTACAGGGGTGGTCTCCTTTTGCCTTCCCCAACTGATAGTCTTTATATCGGGAAAGGTTAGAAACGAACCCACATTCTCTGGCATGTGAGTCCGATTCCTTAACCACAGAACCACGGCGGCGCTTGATTGCATGTGACGCATATAATGGATAGTTCGCTTTGAATTGTAACGTGAAGATACTTATAAATATTCTGATAATGAGAGGAGAGCAACGTAAATTATTTGGTATCAAAACATGTTCCCCTGAACTCAGTATATAATTTGTTTTATTTATAAATTTATCATTGCTACTGATTTGAGAGAGCAGCAAGTAGAATACAGCTTCATATTATTGATATCTATTTGATAAAATTCTGTTACAATCATCCTGCAGGCTAAACTGAAATATATATAAATGTGAACTTAAAATAGATAGCTTTCTTTGAAATCCATTGACCTGCGTTAGTTCCCGGAAGCTTTGACAGCTTCTTTTTACCATAGCCACGTCCATTTGAGGGAAATTGGGGAGACAGAAACTCAAGAAGCCCTTCGAATGAACTATACCTGTGTTGAGATAGCCTAGCCTTGTCACGCATGTGCCACGCTGGACATGCTTCATACGTGAAGGGTACAAGTGACTGTGGTCTACTCAGCCACTCTCAATCTAACTCACAAAGTAGATTGCTCAGCTGATGGCACAGTTGAGCTCTCATACGTCGGTATCGACAGGAGAATCCATCCATCACCAAATACAAGAGAACATTTGATATGTCTTTATCCTCCTTTTGTACCGAAAATGAAACGTGTGTGAAAGTTAAAGATAAAAAGCTTGCCAACACTGTTTCCCTATACATTTTAAATGGAAAAGTTGTTCTAAGGTTAAAATCAAAATTTCTTTTAAAGAAATCAAGAGAGGTTCTCATGCTTCCATGCTACTTTTCATTCTCATTATTTCTTCCAGTAAATGCGACAATGTAGTGCACTAAACCTCAAGAATTTTGTCAGAGAAGCCCGATTGTTCCTACAGAATTTTTACATGAACCTAGCAAAACCATTCCAATGCGGCGCTTTACCTTTGACAAGGTATTTAGAAAAAGGAGTTAACATCGGTATATCCCTTAATTCCCAGCTGCGAAAGTAAATTCTGTACTGTGTAGATGGACATTCTCGTCATGAATACTTTCTTTGAGCTTTACAATGATATATTTATCCTTATTGTTGTTGCTTGCCAACAGCTATAATCTTTGCGGAAAAAAACATTGTAAATGACTTTCAAAAAGATCAGGTATTATCCAAAGCGATAGCTTCTTTAGCCAAGAACGCAGTACCCTTCTCTTCAGCATTGAAGACAGGCTATTTTTGAAAGGTTTATATTCTCAAAAGCTTCGACCGATTTTGATGAGTCCCATAATACAGGATTTACTGTTCTATAGCACTCCAAATATTATTGAAATTTCCAACAAATATAAGAATACTAAAGCTTTAGTAATAATCAGAGGAAATGTGGCTTTCAAGCATACTTTTATGAACATATTACAACAGGAATGAGAACTCATTTTACTTAATGTAGATGTTACTTCTAAATTAGATCAAAGTCCACAGGAAATCCATTCTCGTATGAATAATTATATAGAATTGATGAATAGTGCTACGTCATTGAGGACAATGGCATAAAAGTTTTGTGTTGTTGGCGTGTAAAAGTTAAAAGAGCACAAAAGTGGTAATTTGGTAAAAGAATAATAGTGTCTTGTACCTGTTTTTAGATAGCAAAGACCAGACACACTTGAGTCAAGCTGGATATGTTTAACTATTACTTGAAGGAAACAAGTGAACCGTGTCTACATAGTAACGTTCACCATAATTCACAGAGAAGGTAGTTCACCCTAACCCTAACACTTCACCTCTTGTCTAAGACCAATGTGTAGTATCCATTCTCATGTACTAAACTGCACATGAGCTAGGGTCCGAATACAGTGCCGGGCTCTATTCTTTCTGGTACGGTTATCCGGCCTGTGGAAGGCGGTTCTACCATGTGCTCAAGATGGCTGATTAGCCGTCTCTTCTGCCCGGTGGAAACACATTAAGGGACGCAAGTCCCAAGCTACCCCTATTTTTTTAACAGAACACTGCTTATCAGGGAGTTGTACTCTGAGAAATACCCAGGTAAATAAGCTAATCAAACAAATGATCTTTTGTACGTCCATATCGACGGGTGATTTTTTGAATGTTACTTTTTACAACTCCTTGAAGTGCCAGTTTACAGCATAATATGACATCGACAAAATTACATCAGAATATAAAGATCTGACATTAATTGAATTTAGAAACTGTGAATAGCTGTTTTGTATGTTTTCCAAATACAAATTTTACAGTATTTTACAAATCTATCACTAATCAGCCTATTAAAAGACAGCTTTTGCTATAATTCTGAAATATACGCTCGGTTGAGTTATATCTGAAATTGGTATAGGAGGTGAATGTGAGTCCGTAGGCAAATTCACGTGGCCCTCGTAAAACAAGTATTCATTCAAACTTTATACTTAATATCATTTATCCTTTTTGCTGTTCATTTTTAAGCATATTTACAAAGTACAGACAGATTTTTTTTCGTCTATTATACATCATTCTAGTTACAGAATTATCGGTATTTAGTAACCCTTTCTCGACCAACCAGAGAAATAAATGGTTCTCAGGGGGTCTAGTAGCAACAGTGTCTGTTGTAGGTTAGAACTAAGACTCACTAGTTCATGGTACGTAAATGAATATTAAGTCTCTGATTATTACCCCCCTAAAGATAAAGGATTGTTACTGAGAAGCACTATACTGTTTCGCAACACCTTGAGCGTTAACATCGGATGATGATAAGCCGGTGTTACTTTAATGGCTTTTAAATGAAAACAATTAGCGATGATTCAACGTAAAACAGCCAATTGACGCCTGCAGATTAAGCATTGAATAGCAATCTCACTCTTGGTGATGCCTTGAAATCAACGTCTTAATAAACGAGTGTAGCCTATGTTATAGGATTTTTTTTTGACATTTGCAGTGTGAATAGACGATTCTAGTGTAAAAACTGAATAACGAGGTGGTTTTCAAACCATTATTGGCGTTCTCAATCAGAGCACCCACACTAAAGATCGACCTATCATGCTCAACAACAAAGGAGAAATTGTGCTTTGACATTTTTATTACTCCCGTTAAAAGAAGCATCACTGCCATGATGTACCATTTGCAGCTTACAAATAAATTTTCTAGGGACATCGTTTTATCGAGTTACTTGACTTTTTAAGTAGCAATCGATGGGTTCTCGACTGGTATGACATTATTTCAAATTCGCTGTGGTACTCGTCAATAGATTTCTCTTATTATGCTTAAGTTGGTTCCTTCAAATATTTGTATGGTTACTTCGTCCGGGCGACTGAAGTAAGTTCTGCGGGTTAATGATGTAATAATAACAACATCGGGTTTGTTCTATCTGTTATTATTGAAAAATACAGGGGTCCTATTCTTGAACAGTACTACATTTCTTATTTGTATATCATTCTCTTTTTATATTATTTCAAAGCAGTCCTGGTCAATTGAGAATATGCGTTGGGGTCGAGGAGGGTAACAATTGAGCTTATTATCTAGTGGAGCCCTTTCAATATACCGCATGACGGAAATGCTTGAAAAGAAAGCATTTGTTAACGTAAATGTTTTAATAAACAAGGTAGCCTTGCGCAGTTCAACGGAACTCACTTTGAACCAACTGAACTTTGTCTCCTACCCTGGCAAAGATCATTACCATTAGCTTCAAACCATTTTCAAAAATTCTCATCTGTATTTTAATTACATAATGTGTGAACTCCCTATGGAACGCGATAGTCGAGAAAATAATCGAATTCTCCTCATTTAAAATAATTCCCAATACTCTGGTTTGATGATTTAGTATTCATGAAATACAAATAAGTAAATGATGTTGTATTCTTGAACAAAACACCTCAGTATGCGCTTCCATGTCAACCACGAAGCATTTGTGTACCTGCAATAAGCCATTTTAAAATGTTCAAACAAAATGCAGGTAGCATATTTCTTGCATTTCTGTTGAAACCAGAGAAAAGTAAAAGTAGCCCAGAGTCACACTGTTATTGTGCTCTTGTTTATAAGCCATGGAAAACAGCTGTTTTCTTAAGTGGAACATTCATGATATCCTTTCAGAAGAAAGGAAAATCATGGAGCGGAAACTCGTTACGTCACAGATAAATTTTGCAAGGCTCGTATACAAAGGCATGTACTGTGCATATGGTCATTGTAGTTTCCTGTTTAAACATGACAATTTACTAATACTCGAGACCAATCATCTGAAATCACATGGAAAATGTTACTTTATCACTTTTTGTTATAGATGTTAGCAAAAACAGTCCAATCAAATTCTTTCTGTAATTAGCTCCTTGCAGAATGAAATGGTCACGTGGATTTCCAAACTTTTACAACCTGTGCTTGACCTTTACTCAGAAAATTGTGTTAAGGGCACATTCACTTTCGGTAGATTCATACAAAACCAAAATTTCTCTTCTCAGGATGCTATTTCTGTTCTTTCGACATCGCCAGCTTGCGTACATAACTATCATCGTTGTATCGGGGTGATCTTAAGCTTCTATCGTTCCCTGGGGACGTCTTCATTGAGCTAATGGAATGTGCAACATGTGGTGCCGAATTCAGCTTCAAAAATGGAATGTACTGACAAAGGAATAAAACCAGCATGGGCAGCCTCTAGGATCAAGCGTTGGCTAATATCTTTGCTGGTTTCTTTTAATTCTCTCTAAAACCTGCCGTCTATTTTTGATGTGTAGACGACACTTTTGCCGTCTTTAAAAAAAGTCCGAGTGTGATGAGTTTCTCATAACACTAAACAAATTATACCCGGTTTTCAATTCACCTTGGAAAAGGAGGTAAACAAAATTTTGCCTTTACTTGTAGTTTGGTTGAGAAGGTTGACACTATTTCGTGACCAGCGTGTATGGGAAAGCTACATTTTCGGGTCAATACAAGTCTTGGACCACTTTCTGCCCCAAAACATACAAGGTGAAAGTCATCGATACCTTGTACCACTGTGCACATGTGATCTCTTCAAAAGAGAAATTGAAGCTAGAAATAGATTCATTAAAATAAGAAATCATCAGTTTTTTGCAGCGTTAGCGCTATCCTAACAATAATATCGCAGTTTTTCCAGTGAAAAATCTTTTGGACCTAAAATTTCCCCATGTATTTAGAAAAACAATGGCTTGGCAACGTTTCGCTTTGATTCGAAAGCCAGATCAAAAAAGCCGTAGAGACTTTTTTCGACGCTGTGCCCCAACGCGTAGCTTATGCCAGCATGAAAGAGTTCTCAGCTAACCACAAAGACCATGTGCCTTCAACAAATTACAGCATTGTTGTCTACTCATTTTCTTCTCAGTATTAGTCTGGCTATAATGATGATCACGTCCGTATTGTAGGTAAAGCTAGGTCTACGTATCAGAAAACAGTCGCTTTGAAGACGGAATGAATTGGTCTTATCTTTGGGCCTTTTCGGTTAACCATTCAGTTCGACAAATACTGATTCGCCAAAAAACCCCACTAATCTTGCAGTCAGAGTTCTGATAGACTACTTTTAAACCACAGTTGGGCATAAATTTAACTCTTTCCTTTTCATGTTCAATTCTATTGATTTTGTGCACTGAAGAGTGTCAAAAAGGAAACATTTTTCAGGAGAAAAACGTTTTTGTTACATTGTGCCGTTTCATTGTTTTGTACCGTCAATAAGATTTTTAAATGGGAGTTAAATAAAACTGAAACAAAAAAGCATATCAAATGTCACATTGCCATTTTTTATAGATATGCGTTAAATAAAGCAGTAAACCAACCATCCAAATTAGCATATAAAATAACACAGTGTCATCTATTATCAATAGCTGTTAATCAAAACGGTAAACCAAGTTCCCAGATCAGCATATAAAATAGTACAATGTCTTCTTTTTAAATTGTGTTAAATAAAACAGCAAACCAAGCATACGTATTAGCATATAAAATGTTACAGTCTGATCTATTATGAAGCTGTATTGTAAGCAAAATAGTAAACGAACAAAACCAATTAGCATATATGATAATACACTATCATCTTTTATCGATAAGTGATAAATAAAACAGCAAACCAAGCTGCTCTTACCTTCTACTACATACATTAAGTGTCAAAAAGTATAGATAAGTTTTACCAAAAACACTAAATTATCACTCCGATTGAATTTTTTACTAATTTCAGTTAGTTGCATATGTACATTTTTAGTATTCAATAAACAATATTTTATTGTTGGATACAAAATAGGCTCTCCTATTGATTGTTTTATTTTCCGTACACAACTTTCTGATCCCGTTTATTTATCATTCAAAGCATCTATAATGAGAAGAGGTCGACGTTTCGATGCAAATTTAGAAATAACAAATATATTCCGTATTTATACCAGCATCTGAGTAAATTTTTAGACAGAAGGCAATTGCTGGTAAAATTTTTTTTATAATTTTATTGTCAGATGTTACTTCAGGGAAGCAGCGTTCAAGATGCGCTCTTATCTAAACGTCAATCCTTTTCACTCCTAAATTCTTGTCAGCCTTGGTTTTCATGTTACCTCCCCTTGTCCCCGATACTTTACTCTTTTAAGAGCATATGCAACACTTGAACAGATGCGTACCTTAATTCCTTGCATTTATGAATTGTGTTGTGATGGTAACGACTTATCTAGCAGTAATCATATCGTGAGAACGAAACAGCCTTATCTGTACCACGACGCAGCGGTGGTGTATCCATGCGGCAGCTTACAAGTCCTTGGCGTCCTACTGCATCGCATAACTGTCAACAGTAGATATTTTGAGACTAAGCATCAAGCCCTGATATTAGACCTTAGAGGTTTGGAGCGAAGAGGAGATTTTGCCCAAAGTCTTTCTTGGCGCAAATCAGGTCTTATTGCCTTAAGAGTTTGTATGCTTCTGAAGTATAAGACTAGAGATTATACATTTTTAAATACGTTTAACATGGATGTCTAAAGCAGCCAATATCAAACTATTTTACACAAGACTGCTTTCAAATAAAGTAAAAGCCTATTAATTGTGTATTTCATTAAACAAATTTAGAAAAGATAAACGCGATGTCAAATGACCTCCTGCAATGTTTTAATACCTTTACCTTCACATTTTTCTGGCTGGAAAATGTTATTATTTTAAAGCAATACTACAAGTCTGAGCATCATGATCAATGACATCCTCAAACTTACAACCTGAATTTTTGGTCTCTTTCTACTAATTCTCCCTTGCTGATATGATCTTTGTTCCTTGTGAAGTAAAATTTAAGTTTCGTCTTTCAAAATGTGTTTTAAAGTGTTCTGAAATCTAAACTAACGTCGATGTAAAGCAAGTGTGGATGATGCGGTGTTCTGTTGATATAAATTTTACAGCAGGAGCTTTTTTAAAACAAGGCCAGCAAACTTGTAGCTTGGAGGGCAGAGAAACAACTTAAACCCTGAGATATGTAGAGAACATGTTTGTAAAGTTTGAGAGTCAGGTTTTTATGGTTTATAGTCAACGATATTCTTCCAGTCAAACTAGTGTTGTGTTTACAGTGCAATGTAATGTAAGGATTCCTTGTTTAATTTAGCCCAAATCAAATGTTGACCTATGGCTTAGGTAGATAAGATAGGTTGTATTTAATAAACTAGAACTACGATATCCAAATGTTTTCACCATTTTAATGGAAAAGGATATTTCTAAAAGAAGCCCAAATTTCAGTACCTCCAGAGGTGCCATTGCGACTTTACATAGAGGAAGTCATGTACCTTCCCGTCCCCTTGCAAAATGAGCAATGATAAAGTTCTAGCAGAATAGGGGTAAGGTATCGTATAATTGCATCAATAATATTTTGAAATCCTTTCGTTACACAGAACAAACAATGATACCATGATGCATGATGCCATGATGAGCTGTCCTCCCACAAAGTTTTCCTGACAATTTTTTTGGTCTGAACAGGACCATGCATTGAGCAGTCAGGGTCGATTTGGCAATTATGCATCATGCATTTATATTATTCATGGTTTAAAGGCTCCTTTATTCCAAACGGTGGGTCAGTAGATTTGACGCTTTTCACCAAGTAATCTTGTCCTTATTATGTTTCAGAAACGACAACTACAATAAACATTAGTTTTGACAAGAAGGGCATATTTCTTTAATCTCACAGGAGACGCCTCCAAAAGTTACTATTTTAGCGGTTTCTTGTCCCAAGCGGCTTGTTTTAAGAAAGTGGCACGCGGGATCTTTTCCGAGGTCGCGGGCAGCATCTTTTAGGAATAGTTAACTTTTTGTGGTTCTTGCTTTCAAGTTATGTATTACATCAGCTAGTAACGACTTAATATTCACTTTTGAGAAGTGAACAGCAAACAAAACAGAAAGGGTTGATAAGCTCTTTTGTTTTGCTGGAATAGCGATGATCAGAGATTATTTATCCACCAATATACTAAATAGATAATGTCACTTCACACGATCTTAACGTATTATTGAGATACTATCTGATGACCATTTATTGTATTCTATAGCTTTTTCAGGAGTGGTGGCAGTAGTAGCAGTAGTAGTGGTGTTGGTGGTAGTAGTAGTGTTAGTGGTAGTAGAAGTAATAGCAATAGTAGTAGTAGTAGTAGTAGTAGTGGTGATGGTGGTAGTAGTGTTAGTGGTAGTAGTAGTGGTGGTGGTGGTAGTAGTGTTAGTGGTAGTAGTAGTGGTGGTGGTGGTAGTAGTGTTAGTGGTAGTAGTAGTGGTGGTGGTGGTAGTAGTGTTAGTGGTAGTAGTAGTGGTGGTGGTG
>JAAAKL020007436.1:0-16890 GCA_010016065.2 Carybdea cf. marsupialis auct. non (Linnaeus, 1758) | reverse complement strand
TAAAAAAAGTCCAGGTAAAAACAAATCATCAATGAATGAGTGGACGCATGTGTTCTTGAGGGGGTGTGAAGTAGAGGTAGACTTCTCTAAAAATTGACTAGAAGGTTTGAAAGGCAAGAAATGTGGTCCAAATTATTATCACAATAGAAAGAAATAGCAAAGGTAAATGAAGAAATGTGTAGGTAGTAGATACATGCAAGGTGCTATGGAGTGAGAGATTTGGTAAGAGAATGGAAGAAAGTTCAACGTGTAAAAGCTGAAGATGGAGTGCTGAGTATGTGAAGAAGATGTGAAAGGTAAATGCTAAGATTGATTTGTGGAAGGATAATTAGTGAAAGGTAAAGTAGAAAAGATATGTTGAGCTTAGCTGCATTGAAGGCTGTAGTGGATGATGTTGTGTGAGAGAGCTGTTTGAGATGGTTCAGGAATATATTGAAAAAATGGGACAATGAAGGAACGAAAATGGACGCAAAGATTAGTTGAAAGTTGCTAACCAAACGACAGATTGAAAAAAGTCGACTATAAACAATGGATAGATGGAACAGTAGATGGAAATAAAAACAAAACTACGCCAAAAGAACTATGAATGAGCTTGATTTCCCTTGGTATCTCTCACCAAAGTAGACAAATAACTAATATCTGCTTAAAAGATAAAGGTAAGTATTAACTCTGTGCCTAAAAAAGCTTAAATACCTTTACGGATCTTTTTAACAATATAGCATTGGAATTGGACGTAAAGTACTTTATCAATCAGAATCAAACACTTTATGTTAATATATTTCTAAATCTATTTCTATATATGCAACAACTGAATAGAATGTTCATCAACTCCTTGAAGAAAAAAGGGAACAAGGCAGCTGGAACAGATAACATTGTTTCTCACACAAACTATAACAGAACTCTTCAATTTATCAATTTCGCTGTCAAAATACCCAGCTGCTTAAAAGTAGCAAAATTAAAGCCCGTCCACATAAACGGACCTAAAAATGAATGGAGAAATTTCTGTCCAATCTTCCCTACTATCACAAAATAACAAAATATTAGAGAAACTTATCTTTAAACAATTGGACCCATATCTGATCCAAAACAATAATTTGTATTTATATCAGTTTGGATTTCCCTGTCATCATTAAATCAATAGTTATTGTGTTACCTTCATGATAAGATACGTGAAGATTTTGGTAAAGGAATTTTAGCTCGAATGGTGGAACTAGTTAATTTGCAAAAGGTGTTCGATACTATTGATCATCAAAACTAGATAGTCCTAGGTTTTGACAAATTTTGGTTCTTAACTTATTTAGAAAAAAGATTAATTTTTGTTTAATGTTGATAGTAAGCTTTCATCCCCTGCAAAACTACCCCGTGGTGTTCCACAAGGATCTACTCTAGGTCCAATGATTTTCTTGGTATATAATAAGGACGTGCCATAGGCTGTGGATTGTAACGTATTCTTGTACCCCAATGATTCCTACCTCTTTCGCATAGACAAAAACGCAAAAGAAACTAGAAAGCAATTTTACCAAAAGCTTCAACTCCTTGTGTATATGGTTCAAAGAAAATAAACTAAAAAATTCGCCAAGGAAATGATAACACTAAATCCATCCTGTTTAGAAATAGCAAAAATAGAAACCTTAACAAACCTCTTGTATGAGAATGGGGGACCCATATCAGACAGCATGCGAATGTCCCATACCTTGGTTTTACAAAACGTAAACGTAAATTCAGTGTGAAGAAAAGTTTTCTATAAAATGTATTGGAAATTGCCATCTTCCAGTAGGAAATGAAACTAGCTCCATCATTCAGTTTGCAGATTGCGTTTCAATGCGTTGATCCAACCACATTGATTATGCCTGCATCTCTTATTCCCTGCTGTTGAATCAAAACTTGAAAAGAAGATTCAAACGACCCAAAATAAATTCATTCTCATTAGTTCGAATTTTAATGGCAGGGGCCACGTAGATGTACAGGAACAAAAGGAAATAAAATGGCTCTCAAGAATTTAACGTAGGTAATATACTGCTGCTCATTTGAATTTTCCAAAAAGATGAGCCCTAAATATGTGACCAAGGAGATCTACATAAGCAAAAAAAATAGAAAAACACGGAGATTGGCCAATTAACATCTGTGTCCCCTCTGCCATACAGCTGAGGAAGGTGCTTAGTCTTTAGTCCCTAATATTTGGAATTTAGTCTTTCGTCAATTGTGAAAGCAAGTAGAAATTCAAATAACTTTCAACGCAAAACGAAAGAGGCAACATTTTGAAAGCTTTCGAAGGAAAAGGCAATTACTTTCATCTACTATTTATCCTCCTGTAAAGTCGTTTTGGTTGATGTTTGAATTTTGCCATGCCAATCCCATTAGTAAAAGGACCATTATGGAGAGAAGGTCTACTCAGATTATTTTAGTCAGACTAGTATTTAATTTAATTTGTTAGAGTTTTTAGTATCCATTGAACATATTCCGTACCACAAAATTGTATAGCCAAGAGGTTATGCTATCAATATGGGATTACAAGAACTAAGGGTAAAGAATTACAGAAGCAACTGCGTTAAAATACAGCTAAATAGTATTGACACATTGTCTAAAATTGTACTTGTTATAAAAACACAGCACTTGATCAAGAAGCTCGAGATGCAAGGAGGAGATTAAATTCGAACATAATTTTTTATTGTTATTTAGCGCGAATATGTTCTAAGTTTTAAAATACTACAATAAAAAAACCCTGATCAATCATTATAAAAAAGCCTTGACTCTTCTTCCTCATCTTCATCATTATCGCCATCATCATCACCATTATCATTCTTATCAAACATAAGCACCATCATCGTGGTCACCATGATCTTACTTATCGTCATCTTTCTCATTATTGTCATCATCATCATTATCATCATCATCATCATAAGCATCATCATCATCAACACCACAAGCATTCCCATTGTCATCATTATCGTCATTATCAATATTATCTTGATTCTTGTCATTTTCCTCAAATTTATCAACAGTAGCATCGCCACCGTCACCATTCTTTTCATCATTATCTTTTCATTATCACAATTTCCATAATTATGATCATGATGATTATTATCAGTATTATCAAAATTGACAACAGCATCGCCTTCATCATCATTTGCATCATCGTCATCATCATCATCATCATCATCATCATCAACATTATTATTATTATTATCATCATTATTATTATTGTTATTATCACTATGATTATCACCATGAGTGAAAGTATTCAGGTATTACTCTGGGGTGTGTGGTTTTAGGGGGACTGCAGAAAATTAGACAATTTTTATGCAGAGAACGCTTGATTGCCTCTCCCTAAATACCCTACAATCGAAAATGTTTTTGGAATAATATCCAACATTCGCCAGGCTCAGCAACTCTTGATTGCATCATGACAATAAACTAGCTTACATAGCACTCGGCAAGAAAAATGTCGTTACACTCAGCCAAAACTACTTATTCTCCTGATTTACTAAAAAGAAGTTTACAAAGAACGTGTTCTGATAGTAGAAAGACAATAAAGAGGCATTTACTCGGCTGCAGGGAGATTTCAGTGTTGATGAAAACTCTCAAAAGGGTTAATACGAAGAGGACCTGTTAAAATTTAGTGAAGGTTATGTGTCGATTAAAATTGTAACAATAACAAATGCACGATATATTTAGATTTATGATATTTCTCGGGGGCAACTAATATTACATATTTTTACAAGGTGCAAGGTGCAAGGTGCTTCTAGAATATGATCTTCATTGATGCACTTACTTTCTTGAGTTGATTTAATACAGAACAGGTGCTAAAATTGGGAAAGTAGAATGTAGTGTTGTTAATTGTTAAGATTTTTCTCATTTTATCTTTCTCAAAACTTCAGATAGAGTCGCGTGGGACAGCTTTAATAGCAAGATAGAAAGATTCGTAGTACCAGAAAGATTGTGCTTGCAGCAGATCATAATTAAAAATACATGTTTCCATCTAGGGCAGTAGTTTCCAAACGTTTTTGATCCTCCGCAACCCACACGCACTGGACCTAGTCCAAAAATACAGTTATTCTCTTAACTAAAGGTTTGATTCTATTACGATTACCCTTAGATGGAGCCTTTAGATTTCAACCACTACCTCTAAGATACCTCCTGAGGAATGACATTTTCCTCAACGGATTCTGCCAGTTTTGGAACCCCTGTTCACTTTGATTGCAAGCGAGATTATTGATGCATATTAAGTACAGTGATAATTATAATCTATTTTATAAAATAGTGTAACTGATATTTGATCTAGCTTGATTTTTAAAAATGCTGCTATTGTATATTGCATTAGCTGACCAAGGAGGTTCTGTAAGGTCGGAAAATTTGCCATATTTAGTAATCTTGACAGGAATAAAAATTGAGCAGTCTATGCTGTTGTTTAACAATATATTTAACGACGTGGATATCAAGATAGTGAAAAACGTCAAAAGCAAGCAAAACAATAGGTGTTGTTGACTTGTCCAAGCCAGGATATTTTATGTACAAGTAAACGTTCTCCGTTAAGGTGTCTCTTACTTTTGCAATCTGATCCAATCATGTTCCTCTCTTAAACCAACTCTGGTATAACGGACGCTGTACTACTGTGGATGATCATTTCAGCTTTGCTTCTGATGGAAGCCAAAACTACATGAATATTCTCCTGTAACCTTTGATGTTGCCAGCAGTCACGCCTTCATATATTCCATAATTTAAGATATGCAAGAATTGAGAGTTGGTAGTTCCGTTAATGATCCTCATTACCTTACATCCTGGCTTCAATACGCAATTATTTTCATAGTAATAGGCACTTTGTTGCACTGCTATGAATCTTATGCTACTATGAGAAGAACTCTTTTCCCAAAATTGACCTCTACCCATCCCCTCCATCCTAGCACAATGGGTGGCATAGGCAAACTTCCAGCAGAAAATGTAGCAAAGCTGAAGACTTATGAAAGAAATTAATTGTCTCCGCATGGGATAAACTAACAGAAATATTACGTTGATTTAATTTAGAAGCTAAGCAGCACAAATACCTTTTTCTATTTTTGTTTTGAACTCTTGACGTGTGTTCTGTATGTGACCAAGGAATATAAAGGTCAAAGAAGTGATCTTCCAGGTATCGATTGTGAGTAGCAGATTTGACTCATGGATAGTAATTAGAAACAGCAGGTAAGCCTTTTCTTTCAAAGTAGAGATTTACACTAAATCTCAATTGTATTTCGGTTAATTCGATTCATCGAATAAGGCTTACAAACTAATAACCCTCTTATATCACTTTAGATACATGGCTGCCACTAAAGATGAACACTTTTATGTAGCATGAAATCCCGTGGTGTGGCAGAAGAACTACCTAGAAGTTTTAAATATATGGAATTTTATCTGTTCACTTGACGTCCGTTGCTCTCTTTGCTGTTACCTGTAATTTCTCAGACTTCCATTTGATAAGTTCATGATCTAGGTTTTGATATCTCACACCGTAAGCAAGTAACGGGGCGAAAACATGGAAATTTTGTAATCTCTTCTTAGTGTGACGAACCTTCGTTGCCACAATTCTAATAGCCCCCTCTAGAAATTACTATCAAGGTTTAAAGGGGTGCAGGACATGATATTTAGCCAAGGGCTGTTGCATAAGCGACCAGACGTACACCAGGAAATATATGTTCATTTACCTGTGGAGCTATAATCATGGATCGATGTTAGGTCTTGCTAATACTGTCCTGATTTTCTCAGGAAAACAGCGAGGCAGCTCTCTCTTTCCCTCAAATGACATATCCTTTAAGGACGTCGAAGACCACGATTTTCCACTGTGTCCTTTCTCTTGCTGGATTGAACATTTCCACAACACCGATGTTGACCATACAGCTTAGAGCTTTCATGAAAGTAAACGCTTGTTTTCTTCTGTCTCTTATACCCGTGAGCATCAAGTTTATCAAGCTCTCTTCCCTGATAATGAGCCTTTACAATGCCAGCTGTCTCTTTGTTATGTTCATGGCCAATTTTCTCTCTGCTTACGCCCTCCTGACTACCTCTTAATTTGTGATATGCTTGGTTCAACTAATCTTTAGCATTCGCCGACGTCGATACATCTACGACGCCTACCGTTTTGCCTTAAGGAGTTAACGTTTAATATTTAGAACGATATAACACAACGAGGAGAACAAAGACATCTACCAGCCTCTTTCTAGTGGAAAATCTCATTTTAGTGTTTGTAATGAGTGCTATTAGTCTGGAAATGCCTCCCTTGCCATTCAAATCCTAGCCCTGACCTCCCTGTCACATCTATCCTCCTCTGTAATGATTGTACTCATATACTTGGGGTCTGAAACCTGCTAGATCCCATCTTGTTTGATGTTTACATGGCAGCTTGGAGTTTGTCTTCTCTTACTGACATCCATGCACTCAGTTTTCTTCATTTTAATTCTTAATCCCTTCTCCTTGCTTGCTGTGACGACTTTGCTACTAGGGCTTGCAAAGTTTCCCACACTACTGCTAATCAAGACTGCATCGTCGGCATACTTCAGAATGTTTATGTTGTCACCTCCTAAAACGCAGTCCTTTCCTTACTGAATTTCTTTCACCACTCTTTCGCTGAAGAGATTGAAGAGCTTTGAAGGTAATACACAACCCTGTCTGACACCCTTTTCAACCTTAATTACGCGCTAACAATTCCTGCTTCTCTCACTACTGCTATTTGGTCCCAATATAATTTACTTATGAGCCTAGTGTCCTTTAAATCCGTCCCCATTGACAGATCATTTCTATTAGCTTTTCATGTTGTCATGGGTTTTGTATAATAATAAACGCAGCAAAGATGCAGTTTTTTACAAAGCATCCTGAGTGTAAAAAACGCATGAGTCGTTCCTGAATTTTCTCCAAATCTGACTTGTTCTTGCCCTATATCGTCTCGAGTGCATCTCCGTAATCCTACCAGTATGACTATGAGAATGATCTTGATCACGTGGCTCATGAAGCTGATGATTCAGTGAATCACACATTCGATAGCCGCTTATTCCCTGGTAATGTCACAAAGATTGACTTGCTGAACTGTCTTAATACTTGTTTAATGTCGTATATCTCGTTGGTAAGTTTTGCGACTATTTCTACTCCAAACTCCTCGAGAGTGATGATCATTTCTGCTCTGACAATGTCAGGGTAGCAAGCCAACGGCATATTGCAATGACTGTGGAATTGCTTTATCGGCAGTAGAGCATACCTCATCGTCGGTGGGTCTCAATATCACATGTTGAGGGCTAAACATTCTCAGAGTGCCATTAAGATTAGGCCGAGTTTGGAAGGACTTGCGTGGATTACCACGTTGAGGAAAGTACAGGGAGAAACTTAAAGAACAGGAAAAAGTGCAGGAAAAATTATAAATAAAATTTGCTAATATTTTCTAATATATATTAGTTCGACCTAGAAAGTAATGAATTCCTAATGGATAACATGAAATAAATGTTTGAACAGAAAATACCTGCTAACATTTTGAGAAAATGTACAAACTGATCTTTCCTGAAATACGATTGTTAGGCTGACGAGCTCATGACTAGGTAAAATACACTAGTAACGTATCATTCATCACACGTGATATATCACGTGCCATGTATCAGATATAACACGCCAAGTTTCCAGCCATAATTTCCGAGTCATGGCCATCTGTAAATACTTGCTAACATTGCTATTTAATATCACGACCCTCATACATTTGAGTCCACAGCGAAGGACACTCTCACACATGGGATATGCATACTACATTGTATTCAGCCCTAATAATTCAAGAAAAGCTACAACCAGTGGGGAATCTTTTCTTAGTAATCCGTAACTCCGCTTTCGGTGCATAGAACACTGTGTCTTCGACGACAATCAAATAGATGCCAGGATGGTCAGAAAATCCCATACCCGCCACTTCTTTGAAAGTAATGTACAAGCTAAAATTCAATAATATCAGTCCCTACCTAGGTCGTTCTATTTTAATTTATACGATACAAGAAGCTTAATACACAACGCACAACGTCTCATTACGTTAGGACACTAGCAGTCGCCATAAAAGTCATGTGACATAGGGAAACCTGTCCTCTGTAGCCAAGAAAGTTAAATACTTATTTGACAAACTAATCCTGGGGAATCTGAAGGAAAGTTACTTCTTAGGTTTGGAGAGAATATCTTTGGAGCATTTTAGCGTCAACTTTTGTAAGGAGGAGCTCCTTCTAGAATCTGACTCTTAAATATTTTTTATGTTGCAATATTGTTTGAGTGCCATGTAAATACTCGAAGTTCAATTAAATTTAATATTTTGCCTTAGTAAGACGACTTCACGAGCTCCATGAAAACACATTTACTTATGTGGAACAAGTTAGATGAAATCATCAATTACACAGAAATTAGCAATTTCAAGATAGAACATCTCCGCCAATAATCTTAAGAAATGCATGTCAATATTCATGTATGTATCTATTAGTGTATGTCTGAATGTTTGCGCGTGTATGTGTCGTCTGGCTGGAAGTTGTAACAGTTGGGGATAGAGTGGACCAGAATATGCTCTCTTTCTTTCTCTCTCTTTCAAAATGCCTATGATGACCTAAGAAGTATATGCCCTCTGACAATCAAAGCCTAGCTCCTGACCTCTCTTTGTCGGAGATGTTGGAAGGAGCCAGGTGACGGCGAGACACTGGTGCCTTAAAACCTATGTAAAACCTTGCAATCAAATGGTTATCAATAATGGTGAGACCACTTGTTCACTTGCCTTTAACTATGGAAGCAGAGAGTGACATATGTGTTTACAGGGGTACGTCATTTCAATCCAATAGCATACAGTTGTGGTAGATGTTTTCTTGTCTATCATGCCCCTAACGCAGACCCTTTGGGGACGCAAGAGGGGCGACCTACACGGACTTTGCAGTTGAAAGTGTGCAGTCAAAAATCCACACTTAGATGGCAAAATTCTTATTTTAAGATTGTTATTGTTTCTTCACTTGATGGGGACTAACGTCGGTGGATATTCCTGTGTCTGAGCAACCATGTTTTGAGCACTGCTCATCTAGTAGATTGGGAAGGTGCTAAAACAGGTGCACCATAAATCACATCAGCACTGGTTAGTTTACTGCAGTGATCTGCCTCATCAAGAGCAAGCATTAGGTAAAACAAAATACTAAATTTTATAAAAGAACGAGTCAAAGTCAGCTTGGCTGCTTGAATGTAAGAACTCTCTTGGATCAAGAACTACAGAATACAGATTTTGCAGCCGTGTCAGAAAACGTCTTGCTGAAGAGGATGAGCTTAGCTCGGCGAAGATCAGAAGTATTATTAGATTTCACACTCTTCTGGGTAGGAAAGCGGATGGTGCTAGGTTTCCTTTTACAACACCTCTGGTCGACTAGGTAGAGTACCTTACAGGCATTACTGATCATATTAGAATGAACGCATTCCACTCCCCTGTGGACACTTTGCAACACTCTTAGTGATTTATGATCCTAAGCTCCAAGCTAGCGAAGAAAGAAGGAAGTGTATTCTTCCTACGAATCTCCTCGTAATGCCATAGCATCCACACCATTAAATAGAAAAAGGAAATTGTTTTTGGCGATTTCGATGCAAGAGTTGGAATAGATTATGAGAGTGAACTTGGTCGGCATGTATTGGAAATGTTTTATTAAAAATGATCTGAAACATCTTCAAGTAGGCACACAACTCGAATAATCCATCTTGTAATACATACATCCATCAAAAACTGAAACACAAAGTTACGTGGACCCTAAAAATTTCCAAGCATGGTCACATGATAGACTTTATTATCATCAGAAGTCAAGATGTTGATGATGTCCCTATTATGTGTACGGGTTATAATGGTATTATTCATAACTAGGTGAGAGCAAACGTAAAACTGCGAACTTGTGAAACAATTCGAATGAGTGTAGTAAAGATACCTAAACGAATAAATGTCGCAAAACTGAATAAACTAAATATACGTCGGTTCATATCCATAAAACGTAATAACCTCTGATTGTAGTTCTGCGTGGGATAACTTTAAAGGAAATTTTACTCAGTAGAAAAATGGGTACTCGACCTACAAGAAAATAGAAACTAGTTGATGATAAAAATTCAGTTATCAATTAGCTTCTAAAATCAATTTGTTTTGAAACAGAAACTTCTGAATTAGGATGATAGTGCCCATAGCCTCCATTTCTCTACTGAAAAAGGGTATAAGATGCACAAGGCAACATTACATCGGGAGCCGAGAGGAATGAAAGTGAACGGTGGTTAAGCATCTCGATGGAAATGCAGAAGAGTCGGATGCAAAATTTTAGAAGGGATTTTCTGGTCTATTACGTCACGTTTTTTGAAACAACATGCTCTGCTGTTCCGTTAAAAATCATAAGAAAACACCAGACTTAAGAATCATAAAAAAGATCCTGAAGTGACGCCATGAAAAGTTTCCTGACCTTTTTGATAATCTACCTCAAAATGACATAATTCACAGAATGGACATATCATATACCCTTGAAGACGTAAAGGTGTCTATCACATACATGAAAAGTTTTAAGGAACCAGGTCTAGATGGCCTTCCTGTTGAACTTCTGAAATTTTGGAGCTAAAAGATTACACAAGCAGTACTTGATCTCGCCATCAAAAGCTGCTGTACCACAAGACAGGATAGATGACACCTTATTATCCTTGTTCAAGGGCAAAGGAGAAAAGGAAGTCTGTAATAAACTTTGTGGCAGCATGCTATTGGAAGTTGCCGAAAAAGTGCTTGCTAGAGTCATGCTCAACAGGCTGATGGAAGGCATCCGCCTAACTGTTATCCCTGCGTCAAAATGTGGGTTTAGAACAGACAGGGGGATAACCGTTATGATACTTTCTGCATTAAGTACATTAAGCAACAGGTTCCTCTGTGCCAAGTTTTCGTTGATTGAACAAAGGCGTATGAAAAGGTTAACCGTGATACACAGTGGACAATTCTAAATAAGATGGGATATCTACTAATATTTAATCATCCAAAACAAAGGCAATTCCATTTTCCAATTAGAGACCTTTTTTACGCAGATGATTCTTGCTTGTCAGCTTCTAGTAAGGAGATTACACTGTACATTTTGGACCCCCTTACTTGATCGTGTTCTGCTTTTGGTCTTGCAATAAGCTTACGGATGACCAACATAATGTTTCCACCAATACTGGAAGGAACTCATGCTGAGCCCACAGTGGACGGCACTAGACAAACAGTAGTATACATTAGGCAGCACATTTCCGAAAGATAGCTCCCTGATGCTTAGATACATCCGCACATCAAGAAAGTATCTGAAACCTTCAGTAAGCTTAAAAGGAGAGTGTGATTAAACCGCACCATTATCAGCAAGACCAAGCCGAGAATCTATAAAGCCTATATCCTGACTGCCTTAACATACTCGTTTGAAACATGGACAGCACATCGTAAGTATCGAAAACGGTTTTAGTATTTTCATCAGAAGTGTTTGAGATGCATACTTGATATTCAGTGGCAAAAATAACACGTCTGACACAGATCTTCTCATTAGAGCTGATTGCGAAAGCATCACATATATACTCTACTCAGTTGTTTTTGGAAGGCAATGTTCTACGTTTGAATGATAGCAGATTACCAAAGGAATTGTATTACGACAAGTTGCAAATCGGTAAATGTCCTCAGGATAAGCCAAGAAAGAGATGCAAGGAGTATATTTAAAGCAACCTTAAGGAACTGCAAATTGATAATGACAAGTGGAAAGAGAAAGCCATACTCAAAGCCATGTGCAAGTCTGTAAGCAGTGGCTATATAGATTTGGAAGGTAGATGTCTTGAGCACTGGAGGAAAGGTTGTTACTAGGACCAAGGGTTAAATAGGGAAAAGTAAAGAATGAAATCTGTAATCGAGTGCTGCTTTCTAAAGTTGGTTACGTGAATCATTTCAAGTGTTAAGGTATAAGTGCCCAGCGTTGCTCCTCATAGACCAGGTAACTTAAAGTATGCTTTATGCAAGCAGGTGTGTAAGACAAGCTTTGGTATCAAGAGAGAAATGGTAATACACAGTAATAATGCACCTAACACCGTCGTCAGCAGCAGTTTTGAACATCACATGAGAAGCCATAGACGAAAGATGGACCTTGAAGGAACACAATGAGGCGACTATCAGCTGGAAAGATAAAGGAATCTTCCATGCTTATATGTATGTATGTATGTATATATATATCAACCGTGTGTATGTAGGTATGAATGTTGAAGTCTACTGGTGGCAAGGACTGCCTCTCTCTCCCTGACCGTTCGTGCGTTTAGATGAGTCCCAGTGTAATTCCATGTTTTTGTCAGCAAAATGTTGGCTATCCTTGGCTGACTTTCACTATAAGACGGCTTTGCTTTTACTTAGAGATGTTTGGGGAACTCAAAATACTTTGAGGCTACAACCAACTCACATTCTCTTAGCATTAAAACTTATTGGGAAGCAGTAGCCCTCAATTTATTGCGACGGCCCTGTGACGTTATATAAAAGTTCATTGATATTATGTTATGTGACACAAGCTGCCTTGCTGTGTTTATCGACTGAGGTTGCAAGATTCAATGCATAGTTAAGGATATCTCTCTTCAGTAAATAAAATGGTTTATACTTATTTTCAAACAGCTTATAGGGAAGGGCCCCTGACCAATACGGGGGTTCATAAACACAAACCGAGATCAAGGTGAGAAGACAAAAAAAGCATCAAAACGAGGCGGGTAGCTGTTAAAAGTTTCTGTTGACTGCTCTGCGAAGGCAATTGCACTAGACGGAACAAACTTTCCTGCTATTATAAAAAAACAATCTAACTTCAAAGGTATGAATTTAAACGAGTTCAACAACTATCCTGACCTTGAAAATTCAGCTTCAGCTGTTTGAAATTTATTTGGTTAAAATTATTTTAACACCAGTGGTCCTCATTATACTTCTTGATATTCCCAAGTGACCTCTTATTAACTGTTCATTTCACTGTTCACTCATTTTTTCGTCATGGATAACCAAACATAACCGATAGCAGATTTCACATATTCCCTATGAACAGCTTGATAACAGACATCCAACTTTGAGGTTACGGTGCGGACGAGAAAAGGCTCGCCCTCCTGAATTCTAACTAATGAGATCTGAAAATCAGAATTTTTATAACAATCTGATAGAACGTCAACTATATCTGAAAGGCTCTTTTACGTTTTCACTCTTGGAACTTGAGTTTTATGTATCCAAGTTTCCTATGTCAGAAAAGGGAGTGGATCTCGATTACAGTAAAAGCCTTGCCAGCATACAGTTTTATATTATAATGCTACCTAGAGTTAGGGGTCCCTCAACGTCACGCAAAGTTTTCAATTTTTGGCTTCCACCCGCCTCCTTCCGCAACCCTTTATTACACAAGGCAAACGTCATCAAAACATAGACGCCCAACTCTCACTTTCAATTTTCATGTAGATACGAGAGAATAGAAAACTATGAACCAAAAGGAATTCGACTCCTTAACCCACGTATTCGATGCTTACGCTCCATTAAATAAACTAGGTGAGCAACGCCGATAATACATTCTATTTTTTTAGTCTGCACATTAGCTCCCAATATATTACGAGAGGACATCGAAATCCAACTGCACAATTTATGAAGCCAGCGTCTCTGCGCCATGTAATTTGACCATGGAGGGACTGCTATCAAACCAATTGGCGTTTCCACACCCATTGAAAGTTGCAAAGTTGTTTAAAGAGAGAGGATTTAAAAGGATAAATTTGAATATATATTATATATTAATAAATGTATATTTTAGCAATGACTTTTATATATGTTTTAGTTATCTTGCTCTCTCTCTCGTCAGGACTAATCTTGTTACAAAGGGAAATATACCATGGTTGGTTTGTAAAGGGCCTTAAGTGCTGCAGGTTTAAGCTAAAGAGTTCCAGGGCTTCCATGTTACCTTTCAAAGCTACAAACTTGATAGTTTTAATTAGGAAATATACTAGATGTCGACTGTTTAGTGCAGATTGAATGAACGAGTCGGACAATATCATATCTGCACGTGGAAACGTTCCTACCTTACAACCTTCATGATTCGCAGCCTTATAAACAGTAGTGTGGTTAAAATTCGTGAGGAATGGTAGCAATCAAAAATAGTGTGCCCACAAATTGTGTAGATTGACTTCTATTTTGCAAGACACGACATATTTCGGGATTGTCTGCTCACGAGATACGGGCAGTTATGGCACGTTACAGTAAAATTTAGCCTCTATCGATTGTCATTTATCAAATGACCTGAAGTGGAAGACTTAACGTCACTAAAGTTTGACTTCAAACATGATACAATTATTTCATCACATCCCATATGAAACAGCCATGCGGACATATTCACAAAAACTAGACGCTTGCGTAAAAGGCTTCTAGCAGCCATTTTTTACAGGGCCGCATTCCGGGGGGTAGTTAAAACGCGCAGTAGCATTCCATATCTTCTGTAAGTTGATTTCTTTTCACAAAAGCATTTTCAACTGCTCAGGAAATAATGAAATTGAAAGAAAACCCAGACAGCAGGAAAAGATCAAATTGCAAATCAGTATCTTTATCTGTGAACTTGAGTACCAAGATACTAGGAAGTGGCGCTTTTACTCTCAGTTAGTCTTTTATTAGGGTTATTTCTCAATAGGAATCGATGACGTGGATGTCCGATCCATTACACGCACTAAACCATTTTCTTTTTCTCTCCTCACAGTTAGTCGTTATTTATGACATGTTTAATCCCGATCTCTCCAAATATATCTTTCCTATTTCACCGAGTTCTATATATGCCCCCCAAGTGCGAAGTACTCTATCGTGTCGTACCATCTCAAACTTTTCTGATATCAATTTGATACTGTTGTGCCCTAGTGTGGCTGGTATTACGACACACAGGCACGACCATTGCAGCAAAACATTTACCAGTACACCCACAGAGTGTGCTGTACATGTGGCACAGTGATGTTTTAAGAAATGAATGCAAAGCTTCCCGTTTTGTAAGGTGTTGGGATTATTTGTTTTAAGGGGACTTAGTAATGAAACTTTTTCTCCGCATAACAAAGCAATCTACTCAATGGTTTCAAACCTCAAAATTCCTTCCCTATCGCTTGGCAGACATAATGGCTCACCAGAATGATAATTGGAAGCAAACATCTTCCATAAGGAATGGAATGTAGATTCCTTAAAAGAAAAACTGTCTCTCTTGGACTACAGAACTATTTAATGAGAATGTGTATATTTACCAATTTTGATGAACGTATGGTTAAAAGTGATGTCAAATCATTAAGAGAGAGCTGGATACACAATACACCAATAGTGGTGTAGATTCGGCAGCACAAAAATGCGGAATTGGATGATATTAAAATTCCGCAGTGAGATTTATCAATCAGCAGTACAAAAGAGAATGTGAGATTTGCACACATTTGAATAAGCCAAAATTCGTTTCTTGTCATATTACAAGGAAATGAATATTTTCCACTTCAGAAGATTTCTTACCAAAATCCCCGAACTGACCTAATAAATCATTTTTTTGTGACGTACAACAGACCTTAGCAACAAAACGAACACTAGAGCTTATAACCAATATGAAAGTCCCGAACTTATTAGTAATAGCAATGGACAGCAAAAATGATTACGGGGGCTTTCGATCGACGACGAGAACAAGGACGAGGACAACCTCATTGCGAAGGGGGTTAATAAGCACGTATCTCGTCGTCGTTCTCTTTGTTACGGGTGTTTAGATCACGAACGAAATGAAGCCGGTTGGCGACCTTAAAAGGACATGAAGAGATATTAGTTATTAGAGTAGAGGTTGGATTGGGAGCTAGGGCCCATGCAAATTTTTTGACGGCAATGTTCGACAGGTAAGAAAAATTAGCATTCAGCGTTAAGTTCGTAAGCATAACGTTTTTAAGTAGTACCATTAGGA
This sequence comes from Carybdea cf. marsupialis auct. non (Linnaeus, 1758), assembly GCA_010016065.2. Classification (NCBI taxonomy): domain Eukaryota; kingdom Metazoa; phylum Cnidaria; class Cubozoa; order Carybdeida; family Carybdeidae; genus Carybdea; species Carybdea cf. marsupialis auct. non (Linnaeus, 1758). The sequence continues at coordinate 958 of JAAAKL020007436.1, read as the reverse complement.
GATGATCAGGAAGCGTTATGTCCTTGAGATGCTGTCCAAATGCTCCTAAGAAGCCTATGGTCCAGGCCAGGGAGGGAGCTTGTAGCAGTTACCGGTTCCAAAACATTGATCTGGTATGATTTCGAGAATAGATTTAGTCCCCTCTTTATGGCGTCCATTTCTAGAAGCCGTAGTCTAGGGTGGTTCAAGCTCCGTTTCGTCGTGAATCTAACCTCCGTATTGTATTTGCAATACCTATAATTTTTGTTCCCTACAAGGACTGATGACACTGAAGTCACTAAGAATTTATATTTTCCAGCTATCCTCAGCTCTTTGATTCATGACAGTAAATTGTTGGTTTAAAATAGAAAGCATTCGTATGTATTCCATATATCCCAACTACTGTACGAGACGTAAGGACCTATACTGCACAATTTGGAACTATTGTATTAAATAATGGAAGTGTCATCATTGGTAAATAAAACGATTCTAATGCTGTGATCACTTTGCAACTGTAACAAATTCTCTCGCCTGCAGATCTGTTTGTAATTTATCACATCGGAATAAACAATTTAGTAAGAGCCATTTGTTTGTTCAAAAAGCTGCAAAAGAAACGAAAAATAAAGTCAATTTATCAACACTTGTTCTTACTCAAAGGTTGTAGCAATATATCTGCATACTGGCAAACTTTTGCTTCATGGAAAGGAGTAGGAAGTCGGAGGTTTTTTCCGAATTACGAGTAATGTACCCCATGTTTCTTCAATAATACCTGTACCATTGCAGAGGACACTTGCAAAAGCAGCATTCGCAGCATTAAAAGCAATTAAGAAACAATGTTCTGGCAGTCACATTCTATTGTTAACTTTAAGTAATAATTCCTACTTAAGTAAGTTGTGCCCACAGGCTCCAGAAGTGTACATATACAAAAAGAGAGCATGCTAGCAACAGCACAATACTACTATGCACAATGAAATGAAAG
>JAAAKL020007435.1:0-16892 GCA_010016065.2 Carybdea cf. marsupialis auct. non (Linnaeus, 1758) | reverse complement strand
GATGATGATGATGATAATGATGATGATGATGATGATGATGATGATGATGATGATGATGATGATGATGATGATGATGACCTTCTTGCTATTCAGTGTTGTGTCTTTGTTAAATCTAAATGATGAAATACTCACATCCAGATGACGAGATATTTCCATCCTGCAATTTCATGAGAGTCTCAGTACTGGAAATTAGTCTTCTCTTCCTGTCAGCAACCTCTTGATAATCCACCTAATAAAACATGTTCCAAAACGTTAAAAACATGTTACCATTCCATAGGTCTATACTATCTGTTATCTAAATATATAAAATGGTCACACCAAATTTGTCAACCCTGATATCACACATTTTGTGGTTTTAAACTTTTTACTTCTGTATTTCGTATTCAGTGGGCTATTTTTGGAACTGTCCATAAACTTTGACAGCTGTTTGTAGATCAAACTATCAACAAATAAATACATATGCTGTAATAATAAAAAAGGAACTACAAAGTAAAAGTCTCATAAAAATATATCGTATTTCATCTATATATTATAGGTCATATTTGGTAAGCAAAAGGTTGATTTCCTTACATTGGTAGTCCTGATCCATCTCATTAACTGTTACTGAATAAATTGTTTGTGTTACAAAACTTCGAAATACTATCATCATCATTGTCATTTCAACTAGTACCAATTATATAAGATTATCTTGTTTACAGTCGTCAATCCCTAATTTGGCTCTACATATTGTAATTAACATCAGCATATTTTACCTTCCCATTTTGTTAGGTAAAAGGGGTAAAAGTACGGCAGTCCTTGTCCTAGGCAGGAAGCCACTAGGGAAATAAGCTATCATTATACCATGACTTTCAAAGTGAAGCAGGGCCACTAGAGTCTGAGTAAAAACACTGATATAAAAATTAAATAGTGCTTCTTATAGTTTGAGGTCTTGACATCAAACGTCTGTCTACAAATTTTTTTTAGCTAAAACTATAGAATGTGCCAGAAGATTATCACAACTCCAAATAGTCTGGAACACGATGGAATAATGTTGACGTTTGAAAAAATGTGCTATGCTACTCTAGAATGTTTATTGTCATATACTATGGTTGTCCTAAAAGGTTCTACAAGAGTCTAGCAGAAAGTAAAAGAAATGGATAAGAAATCTGGAAGCACTGTAGCTGATATCAACAGATCTGATGCAAGTTTGACAATACTAGGCATGTTTATCATAAGAAAAATGGAAGCTTTTGTACTGTTTTGAACTGGCAATATATTTAAAATGAAGAAAAAAGTCTAACAAAGTATCAACAGCTAACAAATACATCCATGATAGACATTGGCTGTTGAAGATTATCAATTATGAGATAATCACATTATACTCCATTTTCTCCATGGTTTATTGAAGCTGATGATAGCCAAACATCATTTTAGTGCATACTTAAAAAACAGCTTGCAATTTCTGCTGGGGAAATGTCAGCATGGATGAGCACAACAAAAATCATGCAGCTTCCACAGTATGTTGAAATCATAGGATAGTATTTAGAACCATGCCCCTTAACATACAAAGGCCTGCTTTGTCCCACCACATGAAATGCATAAAAGTGTATCTACCTCATAAAATGTAACATTTGCCAAAAGATTTTCAGCTTTAAGTCTAAAATATGATGAGTCAAATCCTGCTCCCAATGAAATTATCTGTTGAAAAATAGAACAAGATTAAATGTGGAAAATTTTGGCACAACATCAGAAACTATAATTCTCTAATCTTCAGTTTACAATTAAAGTGTGTATATATGTATTATATATATAAATATTATATTACAAAAATTACATATATATGTTAAACAGAACTTTTCTATCATTAACATACCAGTTTTGCATTAAAGATTTGATCTTTATTTCATAATAGAAGTTAAAGCAAACAGTTATGTACTCTTACCATTCTAACTTGTTGCAGTAAACAGCATTAAAATGTGACCTAAGTACTGGCCTGGATAACGATATTGACACTCACAATAGCTATTTCTAGAGGCATATATATCTATATATAAATTTTCCTCTTTAAAAGATCATTTTAGAAGCCGTTTGGTCAGTTGTGTAACTGAGCTGCTTCAACAGGTGTTTTTATAGCCTTAATATAGGCCTACATAGCTCCACCCATCCATGTTGACTACATACATACACTTTCTCATGATAAATTTGTTAGGGCCAAATCCTACAGGACCTAACTGGAGAGGTCAGTGTGACATTTAGCTTTACCTGTTTTGCCTTTGTTCTTGTGTTATCAGTTTTAAGAAATGCTGTAAGAAAGTAATCAATAGCTTTCATCCTGACATAGTAACCCCTGAAACAGACAAACGAAACCCAAAAGAAGTTATCATAAATTAATAACCTTGATCTGAATATCTTTGAACATTTATGACTCTAAGAATAACTTCACACACTTATATGTAACTAAGTATTAATATGCTTAATATTTTACATTTATACATCAAGAACAACTAAAGCTATTGCTAAAAACATATATACAGGAGCAAAAACAACAGAGCTTTTTCTGTAGCTTTAGCATTTAGAAGTTGCCTTCCTACATGTTACATGGACAAAGAGTGCACTTCAAATATTGACTACCGTTTACAATTTAAATTTCTTACATAAAAGAAGAAAATGAAAATCCTATTACTTCAATTGCAATGCCAATAAGGGAAGCTCTTATAACAAAAGAGTCTTACAAAAACCCTTAGGAAAATCTTGGAACCTACCAACAATAATGCCCTTCTTCAACTTAATACTTTCACTGATTCTGCCTCAGTCAGGTAAAACTGAAAGTGGAGATCTAAAGCAAATTTATTGTCATACTTGTAAAAGAAGTTCCAGCAAAAAGCTTTACATAAAAATAAATATTTTACTTTTGTTCTTAAATATCTTTGTTACTCCAGATAAATATGCATAAACATCTAAAAAGTTTGGAGGAGGCATGTAGATACTTTTCTAATCCCCATTCTTAAGCATTTAATCTGCAAAAAAGTTACTCCTCAAGCTTGTTGTTCATGATTTCTAAACAAACTAAACAAGAATATGCCCAGAACTATCTGGCTTGCTTTCATGGAAACCCAAACCCTGTAAGAAAGACTGAAAATCTGAAAATTTTTCTATATCCATGCAGAGTAAATAAAATAAATATTTTAAACTTTCTTTCTTTTTAAAACAAATAAAATTAACTCCCTTATATCATGACTTTATTTGCCTTCCCACATAGATCTGCATACATTCTGACATAGATGTTTCTAACATGTACAGATAAAAATATATAAAGCAGCAAATCATTGGACTCATACAGACCGAAAGGAGAAGTGAGCTTTACCTGTTAATAAGAGGTGCTCTTCTTTTCACCTTGTTTACAAAGTATTGTAAAAACTCATCTTTGAAATATCCAATTTTAGACATTGATGCTTTACTAACAATACTACTGTCATTTGTCCCTTGTACCTACATAAATAAAAGCAGACATGATGGTGTACATAAAGAATAAAGAACATAGGAGCAGCCTTTCATTATTAGCCTTTCCATTATGTCAAGGCTGGCACATGTCCTAGGCATCAAGGTTAAAACTTTGATTAGAATTGGTCAATTTTGATTATTGTATGTCTTAAAACAATAAAAAATTATAAGATATACAGGCTCTTTTCCCCTAACTGGGAATGGCTACAAGCCTAAGTTACAGATTGGTAGCCTATCAGCAGTGGTCTGCAAGCATTTATTACTGACTAGGATTAAGTTCCCCACAGTCTGCTTAAATATTGATCAGCGTAATCCTTTGTTCCTCTGTTGCAATAATGTTGGAAACAGTGGGAAAAGCCTAACTTTTCCAACAATATTGTATACACTATTTAGAGATTGTAGGATGGCAGTATCAAAATTGATAGCAGTACAAGTAACAAGGGATTTCTAAGGTTGTGCATACTTCATAAAAGAAATAAAAACACCAAAACAAGTAAATTAGTACAAAATTGGGAACTAACTTGGACTTGAGTGGTAAGCTCTGATGTAGTAGTTCTCAAAATAAATATTTTTTTGATTACTTCTAACAACTGTAGTCATGAACAGTGTAAATTTTAAAACACCTCCAGGTCATGAACACATAGAAAAATGCTACACTTCATGTATATTGTTATTACACGTTGAGATAACAAGCTTTCTGAAACTTATGTTAATCAGCCTGTTCTTTGTGAAAAGTGTAGGCTTATGTAACTTTCAACTTCAAAAATTGTGTTTATGCTATGCAACAACTTAGTATTTGCATATCACACCATCTTGTACAGAATTTAGTCAGAAGTCCAACTTCGGTATTTATTTCGAAAGAACTATTGTAGTTTCTAACCAATTCATAAAACATTGTATGGTACTACCATGTACGTATACGTATACCGGTACCAAAATATGACAAATTTCAAAATATCGTACAAAAAGTTCATCCTTCTCAAGTGAAACACCTGTGCCTTTGTGTGGAATACCGGTAGCCAATACTTATTAAGCTGTTCAAAACACCAACACAGAACGAAAAGGACTACTAGAACTTACTAGGCCTACTGCTAGCAGGAGAGTGATAACGACCACTTTCAGAAAAAACACCGCTTGTTTCCAATCAAACATAATGAATCTTTTAGATTCATAGGGATTTTTACATAACACTACAATTCATTAAGAGGTTACATGGATCAGTGATAAAATAAAGTCTCAAGGCATAGAAGGACAGTCCTAGACCTACACTCATCATGCCATCATGGTCACGCTACACGTACACGTACACTTAGAGGCCTCCAAAATCTGCTTTGCTGTATGCCTATATAAAAGTATATGTGTCCTCTTTATATGTTTCTCACGGAATACAATTGTTGTAGGATCGATTGTGATGCTTAATTTTGATAAAAAAACTCGTAGTGGTGCGAGGAGCTGTAATACTACATTACCGCCAGTATGGGCCATCCGATGTGCTACGAAACCGGCACAACTGCCATGCCAGGTGAAAACATGGTATATTTTACGCCTGGACCCTATGCTCGGATAAATGAAAGTTTAAAAAAGTATGAAACCTTACTAGCTTATAATTAGAAACCTTCGTACCGTTGCAGGATTGTTCTGTCTCCCGTCCATATTCGTTCTTTCCATTTCGCATTACTCATGCTACCTTCACTCTTGCGTACGAAACCTCAATCTGAAATATCACATCGTCTGTCCTCTTGAACTGGTCTCGTAGTTATTACGAAAAATTCCTGGAAATGAAATCAAAGCACTGAAGATCTCAAGAGAAGACCTTGTTGGGAATCGGCCTTCTGTGAGGTTCTGAACCGTAAGTCGATAGTTTTGAAACCACTCTAAGGTGGCGGGACTGGTTTCCTAAAAAGACACCCTACGAACTAAAGATTCAGAATATTGGCAAAAGCATAAAAATAACTTATCCTGTCTCAATCGATACTTATGGTTTATTTAAGGATATTAATAGGCTTAGGCCTACTGAATTCACTTTCATAACAAAGCATATTGAAAAGAAACAGGATTGGAACATTTACTTCAGAGTGTTCCACACCCGACAGTAGTTGACTTTTCATTATAAGAAACAAAGGAAACTTTGCCATTCAAAATTTATTATCAACTATAGGAATACAGGAACAGAAGACTCACATGAAAAATATTACTGCGATAGAAAAGAATAGTTTATTACAATTGGATCCATTCATATAATAACAATCACATTTCGCTCTAAAAATCTATTAAAACAATGTTCCGAAATAGTTCCGATGCCTCTTTGTTTTCCCAATAGATTCGCTTGGAATCTTTTCGCAGTGAATGTTATCCATTCTGTCCTTGCGAATGGTAGCAAACATCCTGTCATTAAGACTATTGGCTGTCATACTTGTTCTAAGTCATGGCTTTACTCGACACATTGCAAAAAAACTGCGCTCTGCTGTTGCTGAGACAAGTGCCACTGAGTTAAGTGCCAATGATTTGTACAGTTTCAGTAATTTATGAATCTCTGGGAAAAACTCCCTCGTGATTTATTTAGCTCTCAAAACATCACATATGTATATATTCTGGTAATTCTTCTGATTTGAACAGATGTCTCTGTATTGTAGATTTTGATATGCACAGGTAGGTCGACGAATTATTTGGCTAGTGCATCGAAGTCCAAAACAGATGAGAACGGAGATGATTTCTCTTTAACATCTGTTTGAATGATTTTTAGGATATTAAGGACTTTCAGATCTATCTAATCAAAATGGGTTTCAATGGACTAACTTGTTGGATCAATTACGTCCCTCAAAATCAGCCAAGAGCATTGTTTTCTCAGTTATAGTTACACTACCAGTCGGTGAATAACTGTGAGAGACAAAATTGGCCATATTACTAGGTTCTGACCTCTTCTTTTTTCTAGCGATAGTGCAAAAACTTTGCTCTAGTCCTATTGATTCCTTTGTTTGCTTGTAGAGGCGTTCAAATCCCTGATTAGAACGCAGGTCTTGGAGGCCAACGCAAAGTTTACTTATGCTGTCAGTTGCTTGCTCTGCTGTAAGAGTTGCGCTCTGAAGTTGCCTTGAATTATTCTCGAGTAGGTAAACTAATTCTCGCATAGCTATTACACGGTACATTTCTTTAAAAGTTTTAATTTCGTGCTAAAGAGACAACTGAAATGCATGTGGCAAGTCATGGAAAAACAAACTGTCAAGCTATGAGCTCGCATTCACAGCCTCAAAGAAAGGAGTCAGTTGGATGATAACATTTGCAAACTTACGCCGCCTATTGTTTCTTTGTCGTAGGGGGTGACAATTCAAAGCATACATCATTGCTGAATGCAACATAATGACGGAATGAAAGATTGTGCAATGTTTCTTACAACTAGACCTACCTTATTGAAATATTTCAGGGAGAATAGAAGATGCTGTATCTGTAATTAGTGGCAAAGAATCAATCCAAATTTGACAAACACACATAATTTTTAATGAGTTTTCGATGTATCTTACATAATTATCAAAGAATCGTTGAGTTATTTAGATATTCTTAGATAATGGTGTGAGATACATCGAAAGCTCATAGGAAAATTATGTATGTTTGTCAAATTTGGATTGATTCTTTGCCACTATGGTCTTCCTACGCTCTCTACGGGTTTTAACATTCATTAATAGATTAAGGTTTCCACTTGGCCATTCGATTGCGGATATTTAACATCATATTTGTTTGCAATATCTTGAGACCTTGTGTCAATAAAATTGGTGCACCAAGCGGACTCATAAGTAGAGAAAGTGCTCATTTTGTGGTACTAATGTATATATTGCCTTGCCCAGTGTAGTTTAACATGTTCCAAATAGATCATTTGCCTCTCCCATACAATTTTCTTGGCAAGACCTCTTGGCAAGTTTTAATTTTTTGTGACTCGAAGACACCCGATGAATGTCTAAAAGTTGCGTAGAAAACAGAATCTTTTAAATACTTGCGTAACTTTTACAGCCGATTCCTTTTAGGCTCTTGATCTCTAACATCAGATTATTCAGAGCTTTGGAAAAGATATGCTTTACAACCTACAAAATGTTTTCCTTCATTTCCTTTGACTTATCGATATTTGATATGATAAACTTGTAACGAGTCAACATATCACAATTCCGACTTTGCCAAAACTTGTTGGCAAGGCTAAATATCAATAGCAGCGAGCAGTTCAGATTTGGAAGGAGACATTATATTTGGTGAATAGAAAATATACTACATTATACTTTTAAAGGATGACACCCATCAGGATAGCCAATAGAGTCTGAAATGTAGCAAAAACATCCCATCGTATTCTAAGGATATCCTCAATCTACTTTCCTGTGTGTTAATTGAGCGCTCTTCAAGACGTTTTCAAACAGTGGTGCATTCAATGGGGTGCACTACCAACATTTGAAAGCTTAGAAAGGTACATTGCCAGTATGCAACAGTAATGAAATTTAGCACATAGCAATCTTTCGCCTTAAACACGTGACCATGCAGTGGGCATTATATCTCTCAAACAACCTCTGCAAAGCACTTTTCTGTTATCTTAGACTGTACACCTGATGTGTCACGTAAAGAGCAAATGACACTAATCGTGCGCGATGTTGTCTGTTATCGTAAAGGTGGGATCAAGATCGAAAAATGGTTTATTGAATTCCTTTTTGAACAAACTTAAGTCTTAGGACTTGGACAGTAAGGAATGTAGAGGACAATCGTATAGTAATGGACGACGGATAAGTGCAAGGTTGTTTTGGTACCACTTCGTTACCATGAAAATTTGCGTGTGTTTTTTTTCAATATGGAAAGAAGGCGGGTAATGGGAAATTTTAAAAATACTGCCTAATTGATTTTGTTCCAAAGCGCGAGAAAAGAGGGCGCACGCCCTTCGTACAGTCTTGTCCTTACAGAAGAGACTACAACCTTTCAATTGATGACAAGCGTTTCAAATATAATTGCTGTTCATTGTTGGAATCTTCTCTCTAAAAAGAACGGAAATATATAAAAGTGAGGGTATGCAAATTTACTTCACTTTTCGCTTGGTATAACTTTTTTTTGTTCTAGACGAATACTCATTATTTTTCCTTTTAGGATAGAGAAAAATCTTGACTAAAATCCTTTTGTTTAATTTTTTATATTTCATCTTGTTTGTTATAAGAAGTTAACGATAATCGAGGGTAACTTTTGTATCACTTATTATACATAAAATAAAATCCAAATCCCTGCCAATCTTTCCCCCGTACATGTGTTGAAGTAGATTCAGGCATAAGTGACTATTAATGGAGGTGAACTAAGGTTTAAAAACTGACAGAAGAGGTGGACTAAGTATATAAGACTATGAGTTCATCCATTATCGAAAGGACCCATTATTATTATAACACGAACTACTACATTGGATAAACTGAAGATGAATGAAATGCACTCCACGCTGTACTTACTAAATAGTAGAAGAGTGTGATGTCTGTCACGTGATATCCTTAATGAATACCTAATTACATGCATAATTATCTCTGACAAAAACAGCATAAATTTGTGGGTTTCAAACACAAATACACGACTCTCGTAAAAAACCTGCATTTTTTATAATTCACAGCAAAAAAGGCCATCTTCTTAACCGATTCACTACCAAACTAGTTCGAAATACGAGTATTTTTTGAAAAGGAATTTCAATCTATAAATGAAAATATTTTGAGAAGTCATAAAAATTGAAAGTTACTTTTAAAGTTGCTTGAATAGCAAATTCGATTTTCTTCAACATCGGACACCGTGCATTACCTCATGGATGGGGTAAATAAGGCACTTAACTCAGCTCTTCTCCTTACGACGATTTCAATCCTATCTACGAGGAAGGAGTATAGCAGTCCCCCTTGCTAATACAAGCATTAAATTGTATTCCGCTAGTTTGTTTCGTCTTCCACAAGCCTCGGTTCTTAGACCATTATTGTCCCTGACACACGATTACACATTACAATATTACTTACCAAAAGCTATAACAAACTGCGTTTGCGGATGACACAGCGTTCACTTTGCTGGAAGATCTCTACTTGAGGTCAGGGAAAAATCAAATAAAACAATGACCATCTCCTTTTTCACTGGTCACAATCAGCTTCTCAAATTTTTGGCGATACGAAGGCTCTTATTGCAAAATTGTGGGAGTCAGTACCGTTATTTTGCTCGATCCTGCAGTTATGGAAATCGATTTACAATATAGGTTGCTACATTTTTGTTTAAATGTCTTTTCAGTCGCACTTACATCCACCGTCAGATACTTCAAAGAATCATTCAAAGTTGATACTCAACATTAGTCAAGTTATATCCAGTGAAGATACTTTTGGTCTCCAGATTCGTTTATTGTGATAAAATGCTGATGATCTCACTTTCCCTCAGATTCCTGTTTTACAATAGATGGGAAAAAAGGAGATCTCTTTTGCTCAAAGGATACAACTTTAAAAAGGCATGAGATTCCTGTTCATTCCGGATACGTTTGAAGAGTGTAATTTCCTAGAGAAGGAGTTTCAATATGGCTGTCATTGCAACGATCGTTCGTAAATCGATTCGACCTCGATTCGACATCGATCTGCCAGGGAAGCCGAGTCGATGTGACTTCCAAATGAGTTTAACTAATCTTCTAGCTCAGTTGCTATAGCACGTCTCCAGCAGGGCAAGAAAACGACAAATATTTTGCCACTTGTTTCATGTTTTATCTACATGCTAGTCTATTCAAGTACATAAAATTATACTGTTGATGGCAAATGTAATCATCATTTCAAACAAGGCACAATACAATGACATTAGGTTTATCTAGCTATACGGTATACATTTACTGCTCAAGTGTTTTAAACTTTATAATCCTGACTCCCCCAATTCATAATATCGCCAGACAATAAGAAATCAAGTGAACTCGTAACCAAATTCTTTCCTTCCCACTCTGGAATAGAGCTAACAATCGTCGAGCAGTGATTTTTCAAACAACGCCCGTCTTCCTGGTAAAAGATCTCGAGCAATTTCAAAGCAAGCAGTGCTAGAAGTCCTCTTCTTAGAAATGCCTCAACATTTTGGGGCCCAAATTTGAATCTCTAAGGGATCGAGGGTCGAAATACTAATTTCATTGATTAAGTACGCCAAGAACAGACGTAATAACAGAAAATGGCTATATTTTCTTCATAAAACAGCCTTCTTAATTGCTTTCAGTAAACGACCCTACACTGAAACTTGAGACTATCTTCGACGAGTATAATCGTTTCAACTGGTTGAGCATAATCGTTTCAACTGGTTGAGTATAATCGTTTCAACTGGTTGAGTATAATCGTTTCAACTGGTTGAGTATAATCGTTCCAACTGGTTGAGCATAATCGTTTCAACTGGTCGAGCATAATCGTTCCAACTGGTTAAGCATAATCGTTTCAACTGGTTGAGTATAATCGTTTCAACTTTTCCTTTAGAGTAGAGTATAGAACACGCCAGAGGTGACGAGATATTTCACCAGAGAAAGTAACAGACTACTTGTCCTGTTGTTCTTTATGACGGATCTAGTACTTATGCTGATTCCTCCATCAAGGACAACTGTGAGCTATAAACAAGTCACATCTTCAGCGATTACATAGTTGGGTAGACACGTAACTCTTCATTACCTAATAAGTTTCAATACATCTGTTGTCATCAAATCTCTTACTATCATGAACTCCTATTGGCCTTACGGAATAATTTGCCATAAGACATCGCAAAATCAATGGACCACAGTCGTATCTAAATCTTTGTGTTGTTTTCATCAAGGAACACATACAATAAAGGGTCCTTGCAATCTTTTTGCAGATTGGAAGATAAATTTAAGGGCTATTGATTAAAATAAGAAAACAGCTTAGCATTAGAACGTGGACCAATTTTACTAATAAAGAAAAGATTTAATAGAGACATGTTTTAGAAACATATGTAAAAAACTTTTTAAATGTTGATGCCTTGTCTTTAAAAAATAAAGAAGTAAAATACAAGGAAATGGTATTTCGTGTAGGGAAAGTATACGTATGCATCTCAGCAATGTGACAGACAGGGATACCAAAGAAGGTGATTCAAAAAACTGTACAGTTGAGCACCCAAATTTAACGTATAGAACGTAGCTTCAAACAGAACTTGTGAAGAACTGGTCTTCTACATTTTTTGACTGCGTTGTATTCACATGTGACATGCACGACTTTACTTTTAGTTTGTCTTATCCTTTAAAGGTGCCGTATTACTCCTTCCTCTGTGCTTGATGTGTACTGTGTCTGTTATCGATACATGGCTCATTACAGAAAGAAGAGTGTTTTGGCACAGCAGCAATATTTTGTCATCGTGTCACTTTCTGATGAATGAAATGTATTCTTGTCCAGAATGAGGCAATAACTTAGATTGAATCATAACTGGAGACATGAAAACAACTTGATGACCAGAAAAATACCATGTTTCCTGGACCATTTTAGTAATGGCTTGACTTGCACAAAAGTTGGCGAAGCTCATTTTTGTAATGGGGGAAGAAATGCTTTATGTGATAGTTGTTAGTTAACGTTATAATAAAGTTATTTGGAGGTCAATGCTGTATGTTTGAGAGGATTGAAGTTCTCGAGCGAAGGGAGACCAAAAAGGAGAGTTCTTACTTTTCCTGTGCGACTTAGTAGAACATGCAATAAAGTTAGATTATCATAGACAGTAAGGGTAGACAGGTTGATCATTGATCAACATCGTTGTTTCAAAACGAAAGAACTTAGTCGATAGAAGTTTTTACCACGTCTCCACAATGGAAAAGAAAAACAGTTAAATAGTGTCAATCCTCGAAACAAGAATTTCTTGATTAAGTGAAAACTACCTGTTTTGGATAAATCGGTTTCAACTCTTCCTTACCGTACAGCTGCTGATTCTGACAGCTACAAACAGCAACGCACGCTATATCAAAGGAAACTACTCGAGAACTTATATGCAAGCGTGACAGCAAAGTTAATTTATCAAGACTCTCAATGGAAAAGACGATGATATGTGGAAATTGTGAGAGGAAATAAGCGTTGAAACGCTTTCTTTGAAAAACCAGTGCTATGAGAAGGCTCCGTCACAAAGTAAACCTAAAGATTGGAAACGCGTTGAATTCTAGTTACAATTGCTAATGAAGGTGGAATATGGCCGATTGCCCTTTTTACGGTCTGGTTTTAATTTGACTTTTCAGTCAGTGGCTGCAACACTGTTACAGACAACAGAAATCTTTACCGGTGGCTCTTTATTTTGAAAGTAAAAAGATCCTACTTGAACGATTCACAGCTGTGCAAAAACAAGTTTAGGTCAATATCAGAAACTGAATCTTTACCTACTATTTACGCTGGTTACACAACCCACATCGGGTCAGAAAATTCAAAACACTTAATATAAACTTTAATAGTCCGCTTTGTAAAAGAACATTATATTTACTACAGTAAAATGTCAATAACAGTCTCCTCAGTTTGTTGTCACTGGAGATGAGGTTGCTAAAAATATTTGTTTAAAGAAGGTAGAGATTGAGACTTGGGGCAAGGCTTGGACATGGCAGGAAAGATCATTATTGATTGCACAGCAAAACCGTAGCATAGGTTATGCTTATAGCTACTAATCAAGACGTTGCAGGTCAAAATAGAATTGGGCAATGGCTAATGAGAGCGACCGTTGACTCAAATGTGACTGAAAACATTTCGTTTATTTACAAAACATTGCTTGGAATCTTGTTGTCTGGATTTTCTGGGACACCTGCGAGTACAAAATATTGAGAAAAGACTTGTAACTATCGACACTTTGGTATAAGGGTGAGGATACGTAGCTTTTGGTAATCAAACCCTATTTGCAAGAACGGATTTGGATTTGTATAGAAAGAGAATGAACAAAGTGATCTTCAAAGAATTGGGAACCGAATAAAAATATTGCGAATTAAGACCTCTTTCAATTGCACCTGACGATCATTCGAAAGGCTGGTAAAAAAGAATTGGTGTGCAACTTCTATGCTTGCCTGCATGTTACTCGAGTCTGTCATACCTTATTACTGGAGGACGACACAATCAGTCAGGCACTGGACGTTGCTAACATGAACCCTATTAATACGAGTTTGGCTGCATCGTCAACAAGACCTCCTCGAAGCCCCCAGGCAAGGGGGCGTAGCAGCCCACGCCCGTCACCGAGGAGTAGTCCAAAGGGAGGTTTTGTCTATCAAACAAATAGACCAATTGCAAAGGGAAGCAAGGAGGAAACTTCAAAGCGCAATGGCAAGGAATCGGCTGTGAAAAAGAGGGGTAGATCTTGTTGTATCCTATAAGATGGCATGTCCTTGATAGTCTGCAAATTTTCATGAAGTTGGAAAAATATGCACACCTTAGGTAGACCTATGGAAGAATTCGTTAACCAACATAATGGATGAGAACTTGTAGTTATGAGCAATCCTTTCTAGGAAGTTTGAAGTCACTGCTTTCTTCTCCACGTTAGAAGAAAGCTAAGTCGTATGTATTTCACATCTTTGTAGGCTTTGGTGAACTGGTTTATAGCTCATGTTATGTTAGAATCTTATTGGGATGTGACAGCAATTACCTTAAGGGTTAAGAGACAATGAACTATAATATAATGAGTTATTATGACAGATAATTGTACTAAGAGAGAGTAGATAGCCATTTATCAATTGACATTGATTGTACGTCAGTCTCTTTGATGCTAATTTGCTTGAAATTGATTCTAATTCAATTTTGATTTATTGTGATCGGGTTTAACAGCTGTAGTTTCTCAAACCTATCCCTTATTGCTGGTTATTGCTTGTATTCTCTATCGTGTTTGTCTTGTTATTAAGCAACATATTGAATGACTCAATGTAGTAGACAATGCTCTCTTCAGCAAGTATTTAAGAATTTACTTACATCAGGGAGATTGCAGTTTGCCCTCTTCATCTCGTGTCACCTAACTTCTGTTATCTCATACACAGTTATTGCTGGTGGTACCTCTGTTCACTGGCAGTCTATTTGATAAGGTCATTGGGATAAAAACTTGTTTAATCAACAATACATAGAAATATGTGTCACGTTGTTAGATAGAGTTTCGGTATAGGAGAGTTACCGGTAGATATTGGCTCAGCAAGACTAGCGAGCTATTTCAGGCACTGTTTTTATATCTTGCACTTTGTTTTTTTGCGATAGGAGCTGGGTAAAACAGCTGAGTTTAAGTATGAGCATGTATTTCTACTACTCTTAACATCTTTCGATAACACATTACAACTTGCATTGCTTTCGTTTCTTGCTAGTGAACTTAGGTTTTACACCCGGTTCGACAGTGCTGTCCTATTTATGTACTATGGCGACTTAAGGATGATGTTAAGTTATCCGGTATAGTTGATTTATACAATGCGCATGGGGAAGAAACGTCTCAAATAACATAAAATCAGTATGAGCGTTAATGTGAACCTCCATTTACCAGTTTGAATTTAGCATTTTCACCAATCCAATTGAAGATCTAAAAGTGCTCCGTTGGATTAGAGATGCTCTTATTTTAAAGTTGCAATTTTGTGCATACAATATAAAATGGCAAATAAACAAAAAGAACTAGAGATAAAGAAGCGGCGAGATGTCGTATTTAGGTACTTTTGATATGATCTTTAGCTGTTGCGTATCCCTAAGCTTGAAATATGGAGAACCACTTTACAGGACACCAAGAGAACGAGGCACATAGCCCGATCGAGGGAACCAGTGGGTTTACTGGGTTTTCAATGCAGCGTCTTTGTTCACTGCACTTCCACCCCTCCATGATTTATAGTAAAGTGATGTATACGGTGCTTACATGGCGCCCTATATATGCCAGGCATATTCAAAGGCGCTTTGGAACAAACATGTAGCCCATAGCTCAGGACTGCTGTAACTAATGGGGCTTTTTCTGTGTCACTCTTTGTGGACGTCAGCCGCACATCAGGGGATTGCCTGCCTTTTTGTTATCATTGCCATGGTCGCAATTCTATTCCTGTACAGTGCAAGTATCAATACGTCTTGTAAATTTATCATCTGATTTACAGTCTTACTATTCCTCATGACGTCGTTTGTGGGATTTCTTCCTAGTGATAAAATGGAAGTCTTCTAATGATAGAATCAAATTAACTCCTTCAAAAAACGTACAGACAACTAAGATTTATTGATATTAAAATTTGAAGGGTAGAGGGTTTTCCCATCATTTTCCTTGTCCGTCTTCTTCTTAAGCTAATGTGGCTTCCTTATTAATCGAATTCTCAAATAATATGTGATGACAAAGCTTAAAATTTGAAGAAAATATATTAGGCATGTATAAGAAATATAGAGTAAAGAAAGTTTCTAGCATTTCTGCTGACGAAAAAGTGTTATGTCGTATTACAATTGCGATTTTTAATCCCTTACTTACTTTAGCTATTTTTAAATTTTTCATTCTGTCTTAATTTAGATCCCTAGTGAAGTAGGAACTAAATTGTCGGAAGTCTTGTAAAGGAAAAACATTTGAAGAAAATAAAGAGCAACATCTGTCGTAACAAAATGTCGTACCTTGAATATACTAACTTACCTTACTAGTGTAATATTTAATACCAGTCACTTCATATGCACTCATTGCAGAAGACGTGTGTGTTGTGTGCGACAAACTTCTGAGATCTATGAGCGCTGCCATAGGTCTCAGATAAATATATCGTGGCAACAGTAAACCTTATTGTCATTATTGTGGACGATCTGTAAGCGCTACCAGCGAGTTCCACCAGAGCTGCCAAGAATTAAGAGAGGGGCTCATTACAATATGCACCCATTGCAGAAGAATGCACTAAAAAAGTTACGTTGGTCAGAAATCTAAGATAAGAGGTTGCCAATTTACTGTTACTCTTGAATAAATGTTATAAGAAAAAAACCTCCTTAATAAAATAAGTACAAAAATATTGCAGTTGGAAATTACCCATCCATGACATTAAGAGTGATGTTTTGAGTTCCGGTTGCTCGTTGATCTTTTGCGTTAAGAGTTTTGACATCGATGCGTCTTCTCTCTTGTACGATATGGGATACATGAGAAATACAAGGAAACACAGTCTAGTCTTCTATCATGGTCTCTGTTGTATTTCTCAGAGATGAAAGGTTGCTGAATATCAGATATTTTATTAGCAGATCATCGATTATCCTATTTACAGCGAATGTTCATTACTTCAATGAAAGGTACATCAATGCCTGCCTTTCTGCCTTACATACAATTCGCCTCGGTTACAAACTCCTCAGAAAGTCGTAAAATATTCTAGAACATTCTGTAAATTTTAATTGTGTTCTTAAGAAACTTCTGGAAAGCTCTGGAAACCTACAGAACTTGGGAGAACATTATAGAATGTTCTGGAAGGTTATAGAATGTTCTGGAAAGTTAAAGAACGTTTTAGGAGA